>JANAVB010031619.1:1111970-1162740 GCA_029216955.1 Iris pallida
ATTGCGGATCTCTTCCACTCGTTCTTCAGTAATGAGTTTCGACAGGTATATGCCTGATTTCTCAACATTAACCTTCTGGCCTGAAGCTTGTTCATATTGTTCAACCACATTCATTAATTTCCGAATGGATTTCTTCTCCCCGCCTGAGAATAACACTATATCATCGGCATAAGCCAAGTGAGTGACAATAGGACAACCACTAGGGGAATAATATGGTGTAAATCCACTGTCCTCTCGAAGACTGTTAAGATTACTGCTCAAACATTCTGCAGCAATAACAAATAGAAGAGGGGATATAGGATCTCCCTGACGCAGCCCACACAAGCTTTTAAAGAAACCTGACGCACTACCATTGATAAGAGTAGAGAACCAAACATTGTCCAACAGATGTAGAATAATGTTGAGCCATTCATTGCAGAATCCCATCTTGCGCATCACCTTTAAGAGAAAAGCCCAATGAACACGATCGTAAGCTTTACTCATGTCTAGTTTCAAAGCTGCATTGCCTCCCCGATATTTGTGATGAATCTTGCTGATCAGTTCCTGAGCAAGCACAACATTGTCAATGATTTCCCTACCCTTGATGAAGCCACTTTGTTCCTGAGATATCAAATGCGGCAGTAATGGAGAAAGCCGTCTAGCAATAACTTTTGAAAACAATTTGTCAACAAAGTTACACAAACTTATAGGTCTATAGTCCTTCATGGTCTTCGGGTCCTTCCCCTTCGGAATAGGCAATAAGTGAGTACTTGTAATCGATCTAGGGAACGTAAAACCATCAAAGAACAAGTGTACCGCTTCCAGAATGTCTTGACCAATGATCTCCCAAGCTTTGATGAAGAAACGTCCAGAGAAACCATCTGGACCTGGAGCACTATCCTGATCCAAACTCTTGAGAGTATCAACCAGCTCATCCATAGTAGGTTTGGCCATGAGCTTGATATTATCTTCTTGAGTAATAGAAGTCGGGATAGCCGAAAGAAAACTAAGCGACTGAGAGATATCGCTAGGAAGGAAAAGATTACTATAATAATCATTAGCCTCCCTTTGAATATCATGCAACTGAGTAAGAGAAGTACCTTCCTCCGTGAGCAATCTGTGAATATGGAGTTTGTTTCTTTTAGCGGAAACACACGAATGAAAATATTTCGTGTTCCTATCCCCCTCACTGTCCTACTTAACTCTCGCTTTTTGCCGCCAAAACGAGTCTTCATAGCCAACTCTCTGCTTCAACTCCTTCTTTGCCTTCATCCACTCTTCTCTCAAAGATGCATCAGATTAAAAAGCAATCTCCGCAGCCAAAGCTCTATCTTCTGCTTTCTTAGCTTCCTGAAAGATGTCTCCAAACGTACTATGGCTCCACGCAGATAAAGCTTTCCGAACAGCAGCTAACCGAAGCCCAATTCGCACCATACTATTAACATTGTCAGTGGAGTTCCAAGCATTCCTAACAATGGCAGTAAACTCGGTATGAGATGTCCAAAAATTAAGAAACCGAAATAATTTTCTATCCGAGTCGCTTCTACTCTTGATTGTAATGATGATTGGACAATGGTCAGATTCAGTACGATTGAGATGCATACAAGATGAATGAGGAGCCCATTCTGACCAATCACTATCCAAAAGCCATCTATCAAGTCGAGATCCCTGACGATGAGGGCCTTCAGCTGATTTCACCCAAGTGTAACAACTGCCAGTGTAGGGAATTTCTGTGAGGCCAGAAGCGAGCTGAAAATTAAGGAATTCGTTAATTCCTACAACACAAGGAGGAGAGCCGCCAAATTTTTCCTCTGTAGAAGCTATAGTATTGAAATCTCCTCCCACCATCCACGGCAGTTTATATCTTCCTTGCAACTGAATCAAGCATTCCCAAAGATCGCGTCTACCCTCTTTTTTGTTATGGCCATGCACCACAGAAAGAAGAGAGGGGAACGGGAGCATAGCGCCTGAAATGGTAACACTGACGGCCTGATCATAAGAGTCTATCTCGACCATGTCAACTTCATGCTTAACCAGGATCCAGATATTCCCTTTAGCATTCAAAACTGCTATTTGAAACCCTAATTTAAGTTGAAACCCATATAATTGTTGAGTAGATACTTTCGGTTCTATGATAGCAAGAACCATAATTTTATGAATGCGACATAAAGATTTAAGTCGCTTTAAAGTCATCTTATCTGCAATTCCTCTCACATTCCACAAGAGAATATTATACATTATGTGTTGAGGAGGTTGATGTAGTTTGTGGACCTTTTGACGTCGATCTGGTGTGTCGGGGTTCAGCTGGTACGGGATATATTTTCTTCTTTCCCCTACCCTTTCTGGAAATAGCCGAGACATTGGCTTCTTGTTCCTCCTCATCCGCAATTTCTGCCCAAGACTTCGGGATCTCTCCTTCTTCTGGCTTCGTCTGTTCTGATGATGTTTCTTCTTCTTCCACCGCTCCTTCTATAGCTGTGTTATCCCTGCCTTCATTTGCAGTTGTTTGATTTGGAATGTTCTCCTCCATAGGCCTGTCCAATTGTGTTGTATTCATCTGAACCCTCGTCGGGGAATGTGTAGTAATAGTCTTGTCCGACGGCAAGTTAGTAATTAATTGAAGCTGACTACCTGCAGCGTCGGGAGGAGTGTTGCCATCGGGAGGAGGGTTGCCGTCATCCAGAGCTTCCTCATTATTAATCTCCACGTCATCCGTAACTTTTTCACCCATTACTATTTCAGGAGAGAGCACAGGGGCTTCCTTTGTATGCGATGTTGCCTGCTCATTGGAGCACGGATCCTGAATTAATAGTCCCTTACCTTTATTGATTGGAGCTTTGGATGTAGGGGGACCCACCATCGGAGTAGGAGCTGCTGTAACATTGTTTTTTTCTTTCTGTAACTTACACTCATCCCTTGTATGATCCTGATGAAAACACATAGAGCAATATTTAGGTAAATGATCATATTCAACTTGCTGCGTGTATGATCGACCTTGAGGCAAATTTATTCGGATGACTTTAGGCAAATTTTTACTGGCATCCACTTCGACGAAAACACGGGCCATACTTGGACGGATCAGCTCTTCCGTCGCCTTGTCCAGACGCAGAGGATTACCAATGCCAAGGGCAATGGAGAAAAGCGCATTCTTGTTAAACAATTGAATAGGAAGGCCCGGGAAAGAAACCCAAACTGGGACTATCGGAGACTCTTTAGAGACTAAAAAATCTTTTGACCATCTGAAAACCCTCATGGGAGCACGAACAACGTACCATATGTCGCGGGAGCGAAGGCGAAGGAAATCAACCTCCAGAGTAGGTCGAATAAGCACGTGTTTAGAATCAATAAGACCCACCTTGATGATGCCATTGAATTTAAATTCCTCGAAAGCTTTACGGATCGCATCAATGGATGGCCGTTGATGAGAAAATTTGCCGATCAATACAAACTTGAACGGATCCGCTAAGATCTGTTCGTCCTCCTCCGAGAAGGAGATCACAGGCACACCTTTTGAGAAGGAAGGATTCCTAATGGCGATCGATGGTGGTGGAGATGGAGCACCCCCCCGCCACCACCGACGCGAACATCGGGTTCGGCACAGAGACCATAAATGCAGATGGCCAAGTGGTCCACCTGCACGTTGAAAGACGCCGGCCCGGCCGAGGCCAAGCCGGAATCCGGGTGGAAGATGATCAAAGCAAGGTCGCCGTCGCCCAAAACCCTAGGAGAGCGCGATAGTGTATATATATATATATATAATATATAATATATATAAAATATATATATATATATATATATATATATATATATATATATATATATATATATATATATATATATATTTATATATATATATATATATATTTTTTTATATAAATATATATATATATATATATATATATATATATATATATTTATATATATATATATATATATATATATATATATATATTATATATATATATATATATATATATATATATATATATATATATATATATATATATATATATATATATATAATATATATATAAAAAATATATATATATATATATATTTTATATATATATATATATATATATATATATATATATATATATTTATATATATATATATATATATATATATATATATATATATATATATATTTATATATATATATAAAAAAAAAAAATATATATATATATATATACTATAGGAAAATATATATATATATATATATATATATATATATATATATATATATATATATATATATATATATATATATATTCGGAAACAAACAATTTTATTGAGAGATGAAGTTCAAACAAAGTACATGATAACTAATCTATCCAACACGTAGACTATGCCAAGTGCTCGGGATTGAAGGCTTGTGAGAACATCTCTGCAGTGTTTTTCCAATCTGTCTTCTAGTCTCGAACTGTAACTGATTTGCCGAGTACTGATAATCCTCATATCGCCATTTGTTTCTGTTCTTCCATGTCACCCAACATACTGCAGCAACTACAATCTCCTTGAGATGTATATTTGGTCTTCTCCACCATTTATCAAACAAACGAGCCAGATTCAAAATCCTTACAGAAACTTGAAGATCTACATATAATGTTTGCCATACTTGACCAACCAATTCTCCTTCCCCAAAGATATGCGCCGCTGTCTCCACAGATGGATTAGTGCAACAATGACATTTTGAAACTAATCTATATCCAAACTTTTGTATATTGTCATCCGTCGGGAGTTTGTTATGTAGCAATCTCCACATCAAAATGGACCACTTGTAAGGAATACAAGTGTTCCAAATATGTTTGAACTGAGGCATTGTTGGTGTTGGGTTACGAATGATCTTCCAAGCAATAGAAACTGAAAATTTGCCACTCGTGGTGGAAGTCCAGCTCCAGTCTCCAGAAGCCAGTTGTACAATGTGGTGATTTGCCATATCCCTTTCTTGCAGTAATCTTCTCCACACATGTGAGCACTTTTGGGGAGCACCTACTTCATTTAGATTTTAAAATTTACAGTATCTGGCCTTGAGGAACTGCTGCCATAACCCATCATGTGTTTTCAGTTTCCACTATAGCTTTGCCGTGAACGCGTCCATAGTCTCTTTCAGACTTCTAAGCCCTAATCCTGCTTCAGCAATAGGCTTAGCCATAGTATTCCAGCTCGACCAGATGTTCTTTTGAACACCATCAGTTGTACCCCAAAAGAACCGAACAAACATGTCCTCAAGCTTATTAAGGACTGATTTTGGTGGATTACAGGCTGCCATCGTATACAGGGGAATAGAAAGCAATACAGATTTTATTAGAGTTAACTTTCCCCCGTATGAAAGAATTTTCTGTTGCCACCCATCTAGTCTTCTCCGTATCTTAGCAAGTAGCTCGTCATATAAGATAGTAGTCCGCATACCCACAGCCATTGGACATCCTAGATAGGTGAACGGGGTATGCTGGATCTCGAAGCCTGTAATAGCATGAAGCTCATTCTTCCTTTCAAATGTTGGCACTGTGTAAATAGATGATTTTGCAGCATTGAAACTCTGACCCAAAGCTCTTTCATATCTGTGAAGTATCCCATGAATCAATTGTAAAGATCGAACATCCCCAGCTGAAAATAGTAGGACATCATCTGCAAACGCCAAGTGGGTAATAGCAGGGCAGCCACTAGGAACATAGTAGTGATTGAATGATGCATTCTCTACCATTTTTTTTAGGTTTCTAGACAATACTTCAGCTGCAATTATGAATAGGGCTAGAGACAATGGATCTCCTTCTCTAACTCCTCTAAAAGCTTGGAAGTATCCTGAAGAGATGCCATTAATGATTGTAGAGTACCACACATTGTTGATCAGCCTGAACACCATACTAATCCTTTGTTCATCAAAACCAAATCTTCGCATTACTTGCATGAGAAATGACCAATCTAATCTATCATAAGCTTTGGTCATATCCAGCTTAATGGCTATATTTCCTCCTCTATTATTATTATTCATTAATCTCAACATCTCTTGGGCTAAGACAATGTTATCAACAATTTCTCTATCCCTTACAAATCCACTCTGCTCGGGAGAGATTAGTCTTGGCAGGATTAGAGCAAGCCGTAAAGCAAGTAACTTGGAAATTATTTTATTGAAAACAGTACATAAACTGATAGGACGGAATTCAGTCATGTACTGGGATTGTTATATATATATATATATATATATATATATATATATAGTATGACTATAGGATACTACCCAAAGCCCCTTATGAATTTCCAACATATATACATAACTGTATACAACTGATATATATATAAATGGACTGGCACATATATTAGAGAATGGATTGTCACATATAACTGATACAATGGGGAAATAGGATAGGTAGGACAGATTTATATAACAAATAGGACTGAACTATAGGAATGATAGAACATGGGTGTATCATTATAGGACAGGGCAACTCAACAGAGGTTGAACTAAAGATAGCCTAGGCAACTGATCATAAGAAATGGCTGATACCTTAGGTAAAAGGGACTGAATATCTAAGGTAACTGGACGGATATTGGGTGAATATAGGGACTGCCAATCATAATGATCAAAAGGAACTGATACATTAACTGGACTGAACTTAATGTGTAGATGACTAATATACATTAGGAAGTATTAAGCTGATACTATGCCTAGGTACAAGACTAAACAACATGAATTATGATAGTTAACATCAAAGCCATACCCTATTGAAGACTAGTATATAACCCAGCTTCAGGTAATCTAGGATTGAAATGAAGGGTAGGGACTGATCAAGAATGACATGGACTGAACACATGGGTCTTTGCTAAACTGGGACTGAGCCAACAGCAATTGTAAGTCTGAACAAGTAACACCGCAAGGAGTTCACTCAAGGATGATGGTCTGCCCAAAACCTAACCAGTAACTGACATAAACACATGGTGTCTAACACTCTGCTATTAAATAGGAAGTAGGTGACTGATACTTTAGGCTAATAATGCTGAACAATATATATAGGAATCAAGTGAATATAGGACTGAACACATAATGAATGACAGAGAACTAAATCATAAGTAGTACCTGATCATTACACTAGGACTGAACAACTTAATACGGTAGTCTGAACTAAGGATATAGACTGACATGAAAATGAAAATGTGGACTGAACCCAAAGTTCAGTAGGACTAATCATAGACTGATACATTGATATCTGGACAATGCAATGACTGATACCAATATCTGAGGACTGAAACAAAATGTTGGGACTAAAACTATAGATAAAAATGGATTTGGACATGAAGATAACTGGGACTTGAACTAACATCCTAATACCTGATCTTAGAATGAAAGGACTGAACATAATGTTCAGTAGAGACTGAACTAAAGTTAAGAAATTTGACTGAATATTATTAGTTCAAGGATTGAACTTTGAGTTCAAGGGACTTGATCATCAATAGGAACATGGACTGACTTACAAAACAGTGTAAGGAAAATAAAGTAAATTAGCCTACCCGAGTTCTCCCTCCCAATCAAATGGACTGCCACATTTTTTATCTGGACTTCAAGGAATGGACTGAAATAATTAATATTATGAAGAACAGAGCAAAAGAGGGACTAGGCTGAGATAAATGGATTGAACATGAAGTTTAGAACAAAGGACTGATATCCGCTAGTACCCCCTACTACTAATCTCATATTTTTGAACAAAATAGCAAAGGGACAGAACATACGAATGTAGATTGAAAAAATTATGAACTGGACATATGGATAGGAACTGAACATATTAAATGGGGGACTGATACTTGAAGAGTATCAGTTGACTGATACACTAAATCTGAACAGAAATTTTGCCCTTACTTGAGTCTGCAGAGAAAAATATGGACCGTTACAAGTTCAGTTTGGGGCTGAACATTGATGATCTGAGACCGAACAAAAGTGAATGGACTGAATGCTTTAGTTTAAAAGCTGAACTCCAAATGCAATATGGACTGATATATATAAGCTAAGACTGAGCAAAAGACTAAAATTAATAGGTAATTGGACTGATACAAGTGACAAAGCCTGAACCAGTGGTAATCTGGACTGAACTAAGCATACAGGGACTAAAATATATTAGTATATAAACAATGAAAAGATGGGGCTAACAAATAAAAATTACTCAAACCCCTCACTACCTCATAACTGGTACACAAGTGGTATTAGTCGACTGTTACTAATAAAGGGATTAACTTAACCATATGGTAGGACAGACGTAGATAGGGAGTCAATATTATTAGAGTGGCCTGAACACAAATAACTAAGGACTGAGATTTGTAATATAGGAGAGTGAACCTATGATCCCATACTCGAGCGCCTAATCTCCATTTCATCAAGACTCAATCAAGGTGAATGAAACTGCAACCTAAAGAATTTATACAAACTAAGATTTCCATAGGATGTATGGATAGGTAAGGAACTGATCACTTATGCAATAGGACAGATATGCACATATCTGTGGACTGAACCAAAAGGGAAAAGTGGATTGGGCGTTAAGAATGAGACTGAACAGTAAGTTTATGCAGGACATAACAATTTGAGAGGAGGACTGATACATAAGGTCAATAGTCCAGAACATTAAGATGAAGAGGGACTGAAACATAAATAAAAATGAACTGGACTAATGATTTATATATATAGGCTGAACAGAGGTTGTTAGGGTTATATACTAAAGCATCATTTTTGTATTAACTTTATTTCCTTAAATTTTGAATAAGAATCATATGGGCAAATGTTTGCATATTGTATTTATTGCAAGTGTTAATGCAAGTGTCTGATATTCTATATTGTAGGTAATATGGTGTGTGATGTCACACAGAAGATCATATTATCAGTTCCTTATGGAATATATAAATTGTTCACAACCTAGATGGACTTGGACAATCCATTGGAAAGGTTGTAGTATAATATGGCATTAGTCTATCTTGACTACAGGTTTACACTAGTACACATTGTGTGTATTGAACAAGACCACTTGAGGTTGTTCTCTTTGTACTGACTACATAAGAGAACAAACACCTTTGTTATTATGGATGCTTGTGCTCTTAATTCGGATATAATAACAGACATATATATGCAGTGTGTATTACTTTGACTCATAAAAGAGTGAGATTCATTATGGGTCAACAATCTCTATGAATTGGGTAATAATATTGTATGTATGGTGGGCTATTGATTATAAAAGGAATCCATGTCCTGATACATCGGGTTGATGATGTCCCCTTAAGGAGCTCATAAGTATTGTCATGTAAACCCTGTAGGTAGATTATATCCGACATGACAAATAAAGTTGAGTGGTACTAGTTAAGAATAAAAAATGTCGATCAATATATATAGTTGTCAGTAACTTAATTTGATCGACGGACATTCGATATATTAACATGTGGAGCCAAACGAACATATAATAAAAGAAGCCCACAATCATAATCTGGGATTATCAAGGTAGTGCAACAATAGCTCTTTAGTGGACCGAACTATTGTTAATGGGCCTGGGTTGTGTATTCGCGCTGAACACGGGATACCCAGATCCGTTAGGAGACCTAACCCTAATTTCTTCTCATGGTCCCTGTCGTAGCCTTATATATATCCTCTATTCTCTAGCCGTGACAATTTTCAGAAATAAGAAGCTTCCTCTAAATTCGTGATTCATGTACGGAGAGAAAGAGAGGGCTGTCAAGGAGAAGAAACGGTTGGGAGATCGTCGCCCACATGACGTCCAACCCGAGGATGGAATATGTGCAGAAGATCTTGGGGTCGTGACTGCTCGACGTTGCTGGAAACTGTCTTCTTCTTCCCGTCACAGGTATAATTCGTAAACCCTAGTTTCCGCCTATGAAGGGTTAGAATACGTTTGTATCTGTTTAACTTTCTATCGATTAATACGCACACCAAACTAGGGTCCTGGGAATCTCCAGTTCTATTAATTGGTATCAGAGCCACTTTGGATCTGCGTATTGATTGATACGTCCATGTTATCCAATAAAACTTGGCTGTGTAATAGTCAGTAGATGTAGATCTGTTCTAACTCGGTTTTGCAGGCATCTTAGATCCAAATATTATGGTCCAATGCATGTTTTTGTTTGTCTTATTTTAAACCACGAATATGTCGTGGATGTTGTTGTTGTTCTGGATGTAATTAAAATTATGATGGTTGATCATGCTTATAATTGTATTTTTTTCAATCTAGATTTTGTGTGAACTTCTTCGGGAGGCATAGGATTGATGTAATTTTAATTATTTTTTGATCAATCGTGATGGCGGTGGTGGCTATTTCTGACGCCGAATGAGATGCTAATTTTAAGCAGTCCAGAGGCAGACAAATGATTTCCGATGAAGGAATCGACACCCGAAACCTAAAAAAATAATGGACAACATGGACATAATATTTGATTCGAAAAGTTGTCACAACCCGCACCCACTTTGAGGGTACGAGTACGTAACATCGCCCAGCCTACGCCGTAGTGTCGGCGGTGTAACGTTGTCCTAGGTTATTATCTAATCAACAACTCATGCAATTATATAATGTGCTTGTCAAATCTCAACTCCGAACGGAGGACAAGTATAGATATAATAGAATCTCAATCACAGTCTAAGCACGATATGATAACACAGAAGTTTAAAACTAAGACTAAATAATAACAACAAACCAACTACTAAATAATAATAATCTCAAAAACAATTTGAAATACAACACAAGTCTCAAATCAATACAACAAGTCCAAATAAGAACTAATGCAAGTCTAAGGCTGTATCCCGATCACTGCTAAGTGTCAAAACCAAAGATAGCTAATCCTTCGTCAGGTCCATAATAAGTAAGATAAGTGTCCTCAGGGCAATCATCTATAAAATTTCAACAGGTCCAGTCAGGACAGGAACGAGCACATCTCATCTAGAAAACCCAAGTAAATGATAGAGAACTATAAAGCAGTTATAGACAGTTGTATTGATGAACATGGCAGTTTATATTCAGGTGATGGTATAGAGAGACGGATAAAGTACAAGGAAAGTAAGGTAACTAAAACAAGAGAAGAATCATGGCAATAAAGACTGTAAATAGAAACTAGCTGAATAACATGATATAAGTTCAGACAGTAAAATGTAAACAAGTGTAAAACCCAAGTAAGTCCAGACAACATGAATCTGATACCAGGTGATTCCAGTACAAGATAAGTCTAGTATAGGATAATTCCAGTCAGTGATCAAGGATTCCAGGGTGAGTCCAGACTATATTCTAACAGTGTATTTTAAAATACCGAGATCGACATGTAAACGGCTATAGGTAATTCGGCACATCACACACTCGGCCGGGTGTGAGATGGCTATCATTCCAGTTTGATTCCAGCATGTAGGTGATTCCAGAATTGGGATATGTCTACATGTCTTACTCAAGTATTTTTCCTCCCAACAAGTACAAGTGAATCCAGAATACGATACGAGAATCGAGATGAGTACAGCCAAACATGATGATACCAGGAAGTGATTCCAGGGCAATTCTAGTAGATGATTCCAGTAATAGAAGCCAGACATGATACCAGTAATAGAGGCCAGACAATATGGTATATGTGTCGCATACATGAATTCAGAATATCTATACGTGTTGTAACAGAGAATCACATACAGCTAACTAGAACTGAAGAACAATAATTGACAAGTAAATGAGATAACTATCAGAGAATGTACTCGCATGATACTCTGGAAAGAGTAGTGTAATATCAGATATCTGGACCGGAGTCACAATTTCCTAAATGGAGCAGTACAGGTTATAATGTGTTTAAAATAAGATAAATGAGATTTATGATGTAATCTACATGATTTTTAGGTCAATCTAGGTCAAAGTCAAATTTGGTCAACTCTGGATCAATCCACGTCAACACTCTATTCAACTAGGTCAAACTGGTCAACTAACATCTATGGGTTGGTCAAACTATAGTCAACTAGTCAATTGGGTCTCTATCTAAGTCAATCTCTATAAGGCAAACTCAAAACCAAACCATAGACTAGGATACCATATATATCTATATCATATTTATACATCATACATATATATATACTCAACCTTATGTCAATTACTCACAATACTTATATTTCTAACACATAAAACACATCCCTATATATAATATATCACATAGGCTAATATATATGCATACATACTAGGAGACATACATAGCATCTATGCATTCATTCATGCTTAGGTACATGGAGGTATTACATGCTTAACATTCACATCTTGCATAAATTACCTATATTACATTCACGTGCATAGATACATAGAGGCATATGTAGATAAATATATACGGTGTTACATTTGGCATCTATGTCAAATGTACTGCAACATTAGCATCAGGCCATGGCCACAGCTTATGACATGATGTATAACCTCAAGGAACTCTTCGAACATCAGAGTAGAACAGCTAGTCAGTTTGCTATGAAGTCTTTGATGAATACAAAAATGGCTGAGAGTACACCAGTAAGGGATCATGTTCTCAAGATGATGGGTAATCTGAATGAGATGGAGATCCTTGGAGCTGAAATCGATGGAGAATCCCAGGTCAAAATCATTCTCGGGACTCTACCTAAAAATTTTGACAATTTTTGCCTTAACTACAACATGAACAAAAGGTATTATAGTTTCGCAGAACTTGCAAAAGAGCTACAATATATTGAATCTCTCTTTAGGCAGAGTGGTCATATTTTTATTTCTGAAAAGGCTTCTACTTCTAAGCCAAAAGGCGGTAAGAAGAAAAATAACATTCAGAAACAAGCAAACTCAGCAAAAAAGGGCATGGGACCTCAAGGTGCTGTGAAAAAGTCGAAAGGCAAATGTTTCAAGTACAAAGGGTCAGGACATTAGAAGAGTGACTGTCCACGTCTCAAACAAGGGAACAAAGAAGGTATATCTCATTTACTTAGTTGTTGAAACATGTTTAGCGGTGTTATCTACAGGCATATGGTGTGTAGATACAGGAGCCACTAATCATGTCTGTAATACATTGCAAGGGTTCTAGTAAACCAGGCAGCTCAGTGATGGAGAGATATGCTTGTTCATGGATGATGCTACAAAAGTAGCTGTCGTTGCATTAGGAGATGTTACTTTATCTTTTGGTAGAAATAAGTCTTTGACACTGAGAGATTGTCTTTATGTACCTTCACTTAGAAGGAATTTAGTTTCTGTTTCTATGTTAGTTAAGGATGGATATTTAGTTTATTTTAATGACAATATTGTTATTAAAAAGAATAAACATTTTATCTGTTCTGGTGCATTAGTTGATAATCTGTATGTCATTAATCCTATTTTGCCCACAATACAACTTATAAAAATGAATAATACGTCATCTAACTTAAATAAGAGAAAAGAACCTTCTTGTATGAACCAAACATATCTTTGGCACTTGCGATTGGGGCATATTAACCTAAGAAGGATTCAAAGACTGGTTGAAGATGGACCTTTGAGTTCATTGGAAGTGGAGGCACTACCAGTCTGTGAATTCTACTTGGAAGGTAAAATGACCAAAATGCCTTTTACGGCAAAGGGGTATAGGGCCAAAGATGTATTAGAATTGGTTCATTCTGATTTGTTTGGACCAATGACAATCCAGGCTAGAGGTGGCTTTAAATATTTTATCACATTTATTGACGATTATTCAAGGTATGGATACATTTATTTGATGCGCCGTAAGTCTAATTGCTTTGAGAAATTCAAAGAGTAGAAGGCTGAAACGAAGTAACGTCATGGAAAATGTATCAAGTCACTACGATCAGATCGTGGTGGCGAGTACCTCTTTGGAGAGTTTAGGGATTATTTATAAGTGGTTGGGATTACATCCCAATTGACTGCACCTGGAACGCCACAGCAGAATGGTGTAGCCGAAAGAAGGAATTAAACTCTTATGGAGATGGTTAGATTAATAATGAGTTATTCGAATTTACCAGATTCGTTTTGGGGATGTGCCTTAGAGACTGCAGCTTAGAACTTGGAGTTTAAAAAAGAAAGCTCGTGGCAATGAGATGTCCAAGAATCAAGTTATGACTTGGTTTATCTCATGAAAGAAGTGAATGAAGAGAAAGTACATGAAGAAGTACAAGAGCCTATCCCACGTGTGTCACCACCACCATCTAAAGAAGATTCTCCACCATCATCCTCGGATGAAACAAGAGTCTCACGCATAAGGAGCCGACAAGAAGTATATGAGGTAACCAAAATCAAAATGATCTAACACTTTTTTTCTTTTTGTCGATTATGAACCAATAGATTTCAAGAAGCTACACAAAACAAGAATGGAGAGATGTTATGGATGAAGAAATCAAAGCTATCGTAAAGAACAACATTTGGGAGCTAGCGACACTTCTGAAAGGGCAAAAGGCAAATAGAGTCGAGTGGGTATACGAGGCTAAGAAGAATGTCAAAGAAGAAGTTAAAAGGTACAAGGCAAGTTTAGTTGCAAAAGGCTACAAGCAAAGAGCAGACATTGAATATTAAGGTATTTGCTCCCGTTGTTCGATTGGAGACTATAAGGTTGATCATTTCTTTAGCGGCTAAAAGATAAATGGAAACTTAATCAAATGGACGTAAAATTATCTTTCCTAGCAAAATGGTACTCTTGAAGAAGAAGTCAATATGGAACAATCCATGGTCTACGAGGTAAAAGGACAAGAAGATATGTCTTAAAATTGAAAAAATCCTTGTATGGCTTGAAGCAAGCACCAAGGACATGGTATAGTAGAATTGAAAATATTTCCAAGATAATAACTTTGCTAAATACCCACATGAACATGCCTTCTATGTTAAAATATACTAGAATGGAGATATTTTGCTTGTTTTCTTGTATGAGGATAATTTTATATTCACAGAAAATAGCCCAAAGTTATTTGAAAAGTTCAAGGGAGCTATGACAAAGGAGTTCGAGATGACCGACATCGACCTTATGTCATTCTACCTTGGTATTGAAGTAAAGCAAACTGAAGATGGTGTCTTCATCTCCAAGAAAGCTATGCAAAAGATGTCCTTAAGAAGTTCAACATGAGCGATTGCAAGCCCATAAGCACGTCCGTGGAATGTGGAATCAAGTTGCCAAAGCATGAAGAAGGCGAAAGAGTTGATCCTACACTTTTTAAAAGCTTTGTTGAAGCTTGCGCTAGTTAACATATATAAGACCAGATATTCTATGTGGACGTTGGACTCATTAGTCGTTACATGGAATCACCAATAACTACCCATTTGAAGACCGCCAAGAGGATTCTTTACTACATCAAAGTTACACTTGACTATGGCATACTTTACTCATCTTTTAATGATTTCGAGCTTGTCGGATATAGCTGTAGTGATTAGGCAAGAGACTTTGATGATCGAAAGAGTACTAGTGGATTCGTGCTTCTTTACATGGAGTTTAAAAAAGCAATCAATTGTGACATTATCAACATGTGAAGCCGAATATGTCATCGCTACTTCATGTGTTTGTCATGTGATTTAGCTTATAAGTACAATGAAGGAGCTTCACATGCCACAAGAAGAGCCAATGGAGATCTATGTCGATAATAGTTCGGCTATCACTTTGGCGAAGAATCATGTCTTCCATGATAGAAGCAAACACATCGACATAAGGTATCACTACATAAGGGACTGCGTTGTAAGGAATGAAGTATGTAAAATCTCACGACCAAGTTGCCAACATCTTCACCGAGCCACTTAAACAAGATGCTTTTTTCAAGTTAAGAAGACTACTTGGAGTTACAAATCAAGTTTAAGGGGGAGTGTTGGAAAATAAACTTGATTTTGTAACCATGTTTTTGAGCCCAAAAAAATCTGCTTGGTCCACTACTATTGGGTTTTGTTCGTTAGGCCCTTTTAGCTCTGAGCTTAGTCCATTTTCTAGGATGTTCTATGCCAGGAATGACCTTGATCATTTTAAAACAACTATTTCTAGAGATAACCTAATATTATAATTATAAAAGAGTCAAGAATAATTCATATCTATATCTTAATAAGTGTGTGGACTCTTCCGAGGGTCCTATAAATAGGAGTGCTCTCCCTCCATTTTGTACACAACAAAAATTATTAATTTAGTGCTCTTATAGAAATTTTTCCCTTCCATTCCTTTCTTCCACCAAATTCTTCTCTTTATAATTTTCTCTGTCTCCAAATCGATTTTTCCTAGCTAGTTGGCCTACCACAATACCAACAGCTCTCACAACATGCCACTTTGGGTTGAAACATGTCGAAAGTGGTAGTAGCATATTAATTCTCACAACAGTTACTGTAAGCACTCAGGAAATACATGAAAAAAGTGAAGCTGGTTTGTACTGCCACACCAAAACATATTTTTTTTCCAATTTCCATAGCTGGTTCACAATTGGTTAATTTATCTACACTCTATTACAAATAAATAACAAGCTAGGTAAACAAAAAACGAACCTTTTATAGAGAAGGTCAAGGAGGATCCAAGTCGATAAACTAAAAAATGTTTGAAAAAAATTGCATCAAAAGTCTTGAGATATAACTTTCAAAACTTAGATAACTAAGAAACTCCAAATTGGAAGCTAGTAATAAGATCGATAAGAACAGATAAAGAACACTATCATGATAAGCCAACATTTAGTAAAAGGCGGAAAACGAAACCAAAATTTGCATCTAAAATACATAAGAGAGAAACAAAAGGACAAACCACATGACAAGCATGACCAAAAAGTCAGTAATGAGGAGTAGAAGGAACAATGTGGAACAAAATCAAAGATAATCTAGTTCCCCATCCAAACTTTACAGTCTCACAGTCCGAATCTTTCTTCTTGTTTATTGGGCATAACTCTCCCCCATTATATCTTTATCTCCCTGTTAAATATGAGTTTACACACATCCAACAACAAATTAATGTTTATTGTTGGTGAAAAATGACAGTATCTATTGATTGTATCAACCACCGGATGCAATAAATTATGGATTTACCAATAAATAGAGTGAAGAAAACTATGCCTTTGGCTTTAGGACAGGAATAAGTATCACAAAACTGTGTGGTTTTACTGAATTTATCTCTACATATATCTCTTGACCACTAAACAAGATAGATAAACAAAAAAATTGAAATATAACCCAAAATACATATGCTACATAAGCTAAAACTAAACCCCAGATGATGTGGATAACAAGAAGTTGCATATTAATATATAAATGTAGAATTACCTGCAATGATTCTCTCAATCATATATTAGCCTTATTCAGCATTCATATGTTGAGACTATCTGATTGGACTGAGACAAAGAAAACAAGAGATGTAAGCCTGTAACCATAAGATGAGATAAAGTTCAAACCTACAAGGGATATCTGAGTGATGTCGATGGATATCCATTTAGCAGTTTCAGTGCCAAAATCAACAGGAATGGTCTGTCATATAGAACAAAGGATAGTTTAACTAGCACATTAGTCTACGATGTTTCTAAATAAAATCTCTTGAAGCATATAAATCAAGTGATAAAGATAAAGGCCTGCAGTCCCACTGCCGTCTCCTACACTTTTGAAAATCGTTGACAAGAGAGATCCAAAAAATAATTTAACAATATACTTGAAGGTAAATGTCAGAAACATGTTGCAGGCTTCAAATTACACTCTCAAATAAAAAATAAACCCGAACTAAGCTATAGAAGAGTGTGAGGAGGAGTGGGAAGTCCAAAAATAAATTGGCCAAGCTACCTGAAAATGGAAATGTCTGATAGAATCATTTCACTATATTAAAATAGGCAACTATCTTAAAGCAACAAAATAGGGGATACAATGTATCAAATAGGTCTGGGAGCTGCTAACAACAAAATTACAAAAGAACATATCGTGACAAACAAATATAGCTTACCGCCAAAGCCAATTTTCTAGTCCATCCATTAATTATGTTCGATCTGTAATACAAGAAAAATGACAAGATATTTGGAAAAACATAATTCAGCATAAAAAAACCTTTCTGGTCAAACGTAATACATGAATTTATTTTCTCCTTTTGGGTATCCTAATAATATATAAGTGAAATATTGAGTTCCAATTTAGACATTCTTGTGGAATTTATTTGCGTACATCTAAACCAAATTATTAAATAAAAAGAAAGAAAGAAAGAAAGAACTGTTTGAATCATGTAATAAATGGATAATTTAGTCAAAAATACAAGAAGCTGTAGGAATAGTCTAAAAATACAAGATTTTGTCTAAAATACAAGGTTGACCATCCATTAAAATAAAAGATAATGCTTTGGTAGGTGGTAATACAAACATTTACTTTATTCCTAAGAAAATATAAATCCCTTAACCTATATAATTTACAACATAGTTACGAAGATCTCAATTTGTCAAATAAAGATGAATAGAGATCGAATCTCATAGATTAAGGCATTATTTAATTGAAAGTTGTGTATTCTACATGTTAGGAAAGAAGCGCGGAAACCTTTTCCCAAACTAGAGAGTACCTGCGAGAGAACCGAACAATACAACGCACGAACCAAATACCAAAACAAACCAAGCAGACGTAGAGAATTTTTGACGTGGAAAACCCTTGCGGGAAAAAAAAACCACGGGACGATCGGAGTCCAACCCTTGAGAAGCCTTCACTAATGAAATAAAGGAGTACACCCTCTACAAACTTTTTCCGATCCAACACGGATCCCCACAATACTTGGAAGCAAGAATAATTGATTACAATGTTACGAAGAACAAAGACGACTAGTAGAGATTACCCGAACACGATCTTCCTTCGAAAATGGCCTTCAATCTTCCTTCTTCTCTCCCAAAGTTGCAATGGCACTCTTGCCTCCTTCCTCTCTCTTTTTCTCAATGTTGTGTTGTGTTACACTTTTGATTAGGGTTAGAAAAAATTATATGTAGACACCATAATCCCGCAACAAAATTTGGACTGTAGGATACGATCCAACGGTGATTAAATCGCCCTAAAATCTACCTGGGCCCGTCGACACAGAGTTCGGCCAGAACTCTGTGTTTTTGTAACAGCACAGTTCTGGAACCAAGGAGAACTCTGCCTCCCTTGTCCCAGAATGGTCTCTGGTAGCTCCCGAGCTTCTTCTTCATCTCCGAATGGCCTCGTCACCTCCCCGAGCTTCTCTGACACACGGACGACACTCGTCGCACTCCGGGGTCTTCTCCATATAGGTTGGGAACCCCACCCACTCCAACATTTCTCCCCATTCACAACTATGTAAAGGAGGTCGTCATCCCGACGATCTGCCTGCAGAACTCAAACTTTTTCCTTGGTAGAATCTTGTTGAACATATCTGCTCTGTTATTATCTGTATGAACTTTCTCAAGCTCTGTGTCCTTCTTCTCAACCACATCCCGTATCCAATGATACCAAGTCTCGATGTGCTTGGACCGGCTATGAAAGGTCTGATTCTTCACAAGGTGAATAGCACTCTGACTGTCACAAAGCAAAGTATACTGCTCTTGCTTCAGCCTCATTTCCTGTAACAGCTTTTTTATCCACATCAACTCCTTGCAAGCCTCCGTCGCCGTAATATATATACTCTGCCTCTGTCGTCGACAAGGCAACACACTTCTGTAACCGCGACTGCCACGATACCGCTCCACCAGCAAACATCATCACATAGCCCGAAGTCAATCGCCTCATGTCTACATCTCCAGCCATATCAGCATCGGTATATCCAACCAGCTTCGGTCCGTCACCACCAAAAGAAAGTCTCCAATCGGCAGTACCCTGAAGGTATCGTAGAATTTAATTGACCACACTCCAATGTACCCTTTCAGGATTTGAAAGATACCTGCTAACTGTGCTAACTGCATGAGTGATATCTGGCCTCGTATACATCATAGCATATATAAGGCTTCCCATAGATGAGGCATATGGAACCCGTTCCATATCTTCTTTTTTGCCCTCGGTAGATGGACACTGCTCCGCATTAAGCTTAAAGTGGGCCGCAAAGGAAAAACTCACTTTCTTCGACCCGTCCATCCCGAAAAGGTGAAGTACCCGATAAATGTACTTCTTTTGGGACAGTGTAGCAGCTTGGACTCTCTCTCTCTCTTTTTCTCTCGGCTGATCTCCATCCCAAGAATAGTCTTTGTTGTACCCAAATCCTTCATAGAGAAGATCGCGCCCAGTTGGCACTTCAACTCTGCTATTCTAGTGGCATTCCGACCCACAAATAGCATGTCATCAACATGGAGAAATAAAATAATAAAATCATCCTCGACAAAGTACCTCACAATTACACAGTGATCCGACGTCGTCCGTGCATAACCATGCTCTCCCATAAATGACTCGAACTTTCTGTACCACTTTCTCGGAGCCTGCTTCAAACCATACAAGCTCTTCCTCAACCGACAGACCAAATATGACTTGAACTTCTCACAGAATCCCTCTGGCTGCTCCATGTATAACTCCTCCTCAAGATCACCGTGGAGGAATGTCGTCTTCACGTCCATCTGCTCGACCTCCAAGTCGAAACTGGCTGTCAATGCTAGCACCACCCGAATAGACGACTGCTTGATGATCGACAAAAATATCTCATCATAATGCATGCCTTTCCGCGGACCGTAGCCTTTAAATACCAGCATTGCTTTGTATCGAGGGTGAGTAGCATCATCCGTCACCTTCACTCTAAACACCCATCGATTCTTCAAAGCCTTTTTGTCCTTTGGCAACCACACCAGCTCATAAGTAGAATTGGCGTGTAAGGAACTCATCTCCTCCTCTATAGCCTACATCCACTCCTGGTTGTGTTCGTCTTTCATAGACTCTGCAAAACTTTCGGGCTCTCTTTCGTCAGTCAATAGCACATAATCACCCGGTAAGTATCTCGTAGATGGTCGACACTATCTGTCGCTCCTTCTCAATGGAGCCACGGGTACTGGCTGTATACCAACAGCCTACTCCTCTTCAGAAACTGCCTCCCCGGTATGCTCATCCTCCTGCGGGACACCCTGACCACCATCAGGAGGCTGATGATCAAGGTTGGAAGCAACTCCATGTACTGGCTCCTCCATAATTGGATCCTCTGCGATGTCTTCTGAAAATTGCTCAAAGCGAAATGACTCTAACTCAGGCAATTCCTCGGCCTCAGAAGGCGTCTTGGAATCCTGAGTGTTGGTCAAGGTCTGATCATCGACGAATACCACGTCCCTGCTTCTGTAGAGCTTTTTTCTACTGGGTCGTAGAGTCTATAGCCAAACTCATCCCGACCATAGCCGACAAAGATGCACCGCCTCGTCTTCGACTCGAGTTTGGACCTCTCGTCCTTCGGTACATGCACGAAGGTCTTACAACTAAACACTCGCATGTGATTGTATGACGACGCTTTGCCGTACCATAATTTGTCAGGCACATCACCCTACAAAGGAGCACTAGGAGATAAATTAATAACATAAGCAGCTGTGAGAAGAGCCTTACCCCAATAATTGCCTGGTAAATTTGTTTCTGACATCAAATACCGCACCATCTCTACCAGCGTCCTGTTCATGCGGTCTGCTATATCATTGAGCTCAGGTATCTTGGGCGGAGTCTTCTGGTGTCGTATCTCTTGCTCTTTGTAATAAGCATCAAAGGGACCAATGTATTCGTCGTCGTTGTTGGACCGAACACACAATAACTTTTTACCCGTCTCTCTTTCAACAAAGGCCTGAAACTCTTTGAAAGTAGGCAGTACCTGATCCTTGGTATTTAAGGCATAGACGCAAACCATCCTGAAACAGTCATCAATAAAAATTACAAAGTAAGAAGCACCACCAATAGATTTTACTATCATAGGACCGCAGACATCCGAGTGAATGAACTCGAGCAATGTCGGCTTTCTTGAACTTGGGTGACTTTAGAAAGACACCCTATTTTGTAGTGCGTGCACTTCTCCAACTTTGTAGACTTGAGCCCAGGAATCACTTTCCTGTTCACCAAGTAGCTCATCCCCTTCTCGCTGATATGGCCAAGCCGCCTGTGCCACAACTCGGTAGATGCATCAAAAACTGCGTTCACCTCCTGTGCCCCCTGTGTGTCCCCTCCATATAGTAAAGATCGGACTTCTTGCTTCCTATAACAATCACCATCGAACCTCTGAAAAGCTTCTACTGACCATTCCCGAAAAGACCGAAGAATTCCTCATCATCCAACCTTCCAACCGACACCAGGTTAAAACAGATATCAGGGACATGGCAAACATCTTTGAGAACAAGAACTGCACCCGTTTTCGTCCTCAAATGCACAACTCCAAAGGAAACAACATTCGACACATCTCTATTGCCCATCTTCAACACTCCACAGTCGCCTGTCGTATAAGTAGCAAATAGTGCCCTGTTGTGAGATACGTGCGCTGAAGCTCCTGAGTCCACCAGCCAAGAATTATCATCGCAGGCAAGGTTTGTGATAACCTCATCATCTACGACGATTATATCGCCTCTATGTATCGAGGTCGCTACTGTAGTATTCTTATCTTGCTTCCCCTTGTCGCCCTTCTTCTTGATGTAGCCCTTTTTACCATAATGGTAACACTTCGAGTCCTCGTACTGACCCTTGGACTTCCTCCTGCTCTTGTCTCTGCCACCATCTAGATCCCTACTTTTGCTCCTTTCCCGGCTCTCTAAAACTAGTGCCTCTGAGTTATGGGATGTGGATGAAGTGTCCTGAGAACGTCTCTGCATCTCTTCATTCAGCACCCCGCTCTTGGCAAACTCCAGACTGACCATGCCGTCTGCAGCAGAAGCGATCATAGATACTCGTACGATCTCCTACGAGTATGGCAATGTACACAGCAGCCATAGTCCCTGAACCTCGTCGTTGAACTTGACACCCATCGAAAATAACTGGTCAACCACGTCCTGGAAATTATTCTAGTGATCCGTAATAGATTCCCCATCTTTATACCGCAGACCCATCATCATCCTGATCAGGAATAACTTGTTTACCCCGATTTTCTTCGCGTACAAATATTCCAGCTTACCCCATAATGTCTTCGTATGCTCAATATTGGCAACGTGTTTGTACACGTTCTCGTCAACGAACTGCCTGATATATTCGCACATCTGTATGTGCTCGAATTTTTAGTCCTTCTCGGATTTATCAACTGGTCGATCGGAAGCAAATACAGGCAGATGCAGCTTCTTGACAAATAGTAAATCTTTCATCTTGCTCCGCCAATAATGATAGTTGGTATCGTTCAGGTTCACCATGTGCTCCGACTTCGCGTCCATCTCTCTTTTCTAGTTTTTTTGTCAACTCCTGACACCCTTCTAAATTCCAGAACTTGGCTCTGATACCACTTTATTGGGAAAGAAGAGCAGAAACCTTTTCCCAAACTAGAGAGTACCTGCAAAAGAATCGAGCAATACAACACAAACCAAATACCAAAACAAACCACACAGATAGGTAATTTTTGACGTGGAAAACCCTTGCGGAAAAAAAACCACGGAACGATCGGAGTCCAACCCTTGAGAAGCCTTCACTAATAAAATAAAGGAGTACACCCTCTACAAACTTCTTCCGATCTAATACGGATCCCCACAACACTTGTAAGCAAGAATAATTGATTACAAGACTATGATGAACAAAGACGACGAGTAGAGATTACCCGAACACGATCCTCCTTCGAAAATGGCCTTCAATCCTTCTTCTCTTCCAAAGTTGCAATGGCACTCTTGCCTCGGTATCATTGGAAAATGGCCTTCAATCAGACTTTTCATAGCAGGTCCAAGCACATTGAGACTCGGTATCATTGGATACGGGATGTGGTTGAGAAGAAGGACATGGAGCTTGAGAAGGTTCATACAGATGATAACGGAGCAGATATGTTCACCAAGATTCTACCAAAAAAAAGTTTGAGTTCTGCAGACAGATTATCGGGATGATGACCTCCTCCACATAGTTGTAAAGGAGGAGAAATGTTAGAGTAGGTGGGGTTCCCAACCTATGTGGAGAAGACCCTGGAGTGCGACGAGCACCGTCTATGTGTCAGAGAAGCTCGGAGAGGTGACGAGGCCATTCGGAGATGAAGAAGAAGCTCGGGAGCTACCAGAGACCATTCTGGAACAGGGGAAGCAGAGTTCGGGCTGAGCTCTGCCCCAAGCAGAGTTCTGGCCGAACTCTGCCCCCTTGGTTTCAGAACTGTGCTGTCACAAAAACACAGAGTTCTGGCCAAACTCTTTGTCGACGGGCCCAGGCAGATTTCAGGGTGATTTAATCACTATTGGATCGTATCATACGGTCCAGGTTTTGTTGCGGGATTATGGTGTCTACATATAATTTTTTCTAACCCTAATCACAAGTGTAACACCACACAACATTGAGAAAAAGAGAGAGGATGGAGGCAAGAGTGTCATTACAACTTTGGGAGAGAAGGAGGATTGAAGGCCATTTTCGAAGAAGGATCGTGTTTGGGTAATCTCTACTCGTCGTCTTTGTTCTTCGTAGCCATGTAATCAATTATTCTTGTTTTCAAGTGTTGTGGGAATTCGTGTTGGATCGGGAGAAGTTTGTAGAGGGTGTACTCCTTTATTTCATTAGTGAAGGCTTCTCAAGGGTTGGACTCCGATCATCCCGTAGTTTGTTTTCATAAAGGTTTTTCAAGTCAAAAATTCTCTGTGTCTGCGTGGTTTGTTTTGATATTTGGCTCGTGCGTTGTATTGCTCGGTTCTCTCGCAAGTACTCTTTAGTTTGGGAAAAGATTTCTGTGCTTCTTTTCCAACACTGCATGTCTATTGATAAAGAAATGCTACAAATAAAAACATGTCATTTCAATACTTAAGATTCTCAACAAGATTGAAAGTAACGTTGCAAAAGAAATTGATGCCAGGCGAGCTACAAGCAAGAACTGTGTACCTATTATTGATGATAGTTTCCTTGATGTTGATAGTTATGTAGTCTTGTCAATGCGAGGCCATTTGCAAACATATGCATATATTTGGTTAGGGTTATTTAGTTATAGGGTCTTATATAATATTTGATATTAGAGTTTAGTTTTCTATATTATCTTCAACAGGTCAAGTTACGTGGTCTTGACAGTACTTTTAATTTTTTGTATCTAGCTATTTCTTTCTGCATCTGCATACATTTCCAATAGAAACAACAACTAAATTCAACAACCAATACAATTCAATCAAAGGGATATTTTAGCAAATATCCTCATTCAAAATATAAAAACTAATATATACTTTCTTTTTCTTTTTTGAAATCCACTAACATATACTTTCACTATTTTAAAATACTAACAGAGATCCCTTTTTTTTACGAAACAATCAAAATCTCGATTAAAATGGTGTGAGTATATCTTAGTTTTTAATGGTTTCATACAAAAATGAGAATATTTTTTAAACATTGGAGATATATACTAGTGTCTATATTTTGAATGGGAACATTTACTAAAATATCACTTAAATCAAACTCATAAGTTCAAGCAGGCCGACGAGAGGAACCGTGCATGTGAACTGAGGACACGTGGTAGTCCTCCATTGGTCCGGACTGAGAACCCACCAAAATCGAGCATCCTACTATCGTAAGAGTCTAGTCCGAACCAATAGGGACCGTCATGTGTCCTCGGTTCATGACACGATTCCCCTGTCAGCCAATGTAGAAGAGTTGAAAAAGTAAATACATCTTTAGAAGCACTTAATTTTGACTAAAGAATGGAATTTTTGAAGATGCCAACATTAAGTATCCATCTATCAGACTCCTTAAGATTGCTTTCTGCTAAAGTGTTGTTTGGATAGAAGTAACACTTTGAAAGTGTAAAAGTGCATTTATAACATGTTGAGTTACAGTGCACTTGCAGCAAGTGGCGCTTTCCAAAATGTGTTTGGATAGAGTACTTTTTGTCTCCTGCAAGTAGAATAAAAAGGGATTCATTGTTTGGATGGTTGTTGAAAGTAAATATTGAAGTTGAATATAATTAAGAAATACATTAATTATCATAATTAAACAAATTAAATTATAATTAAATTTTTATTGTTTGAATTAATTTCAAAGAATCTTATGTTCAAAGAATTAAATTATAATTAAATTTTTAATTATTATTATTATTATTATTATTATTATTATTATTATTATTATTATTATTATTATTATTACCAGCAGCATTATCATTGTTATTATTGGAATAACCAAAAACTCCTCAAAAGTGTAGAAAAGAGAGTAATATTAAAAGCCAAAAATTCCTCAAAACTGTAGCCATTATCATCACCATCAAAATACTCATTTTTTTCATAGAGAGAGTAGCCACCACCACTCAAAGCTGGACTCCACCGCCATTGCAGCCATGGGTCTTCTTTCTTCTTCATTTCGTTGTTGGTTGTCTCTCTCTTCCAATAGCCGACACCGCCACCACCAACAACACAAGCCTCGTCCTCTTCTTCATTCGGGTTTTCTTTTAGGGTTTTTTTTGAGCTCTTCTCCACCGCCGATGGAGTCCGACTCCAAGATGAAGG
Source organism: Iris pallida (assembly GCA_029216955.1). Lineage (NCBI taxonomy): Eukaryota > Viridiplantae > Streptophyta > Magnoliopsida > Asparagales > Iridaceae > Iris > Iris pallida. The sequence continues at coordinate 1,138,384 of JANAVB010031619.1, forward strand.
TGAAGCTCCTCTGCAGCTTCAGCGACTGGATCCTGTCCTGCCCCAGCGACGACGTCCTCCGTGGCGCCGCCCTCTACGAGTACGAGAAGATCGTCGAGTCCGATGGCTCCCCCGGTGCCACCTTCGAGTCTGTCGACTTCTTCCCAATAAAAAAGTTAATTTCAACACTTGCAACTGAACCTTTCCAGCAAAAAGTGGAGTTTCCTCCGGAGGAGTTCCTCAATTTTTTCTCGGAGGTAAAAGTAGGGGAATATGGGGGAGACAGGAACTGGACGGGGTTGCATCAAGTACTTTTGTCCACTTTCATCTCAACGAACCAAACAGCCAAACTCTGAACTTGTTGGAGTTCCGTTGACTTTCCATTTTTTAGACACCTGTATCTCAGTTTCAACGATCCAAATAGCCCATGTCACATCCCAATCCCGGAGGATCGAAAACTAGCCACTGGACGTGATGCCGTACAAGTCTAGATTTCACTTGTACAAGGCAAAACCATTACAGTTCCTGGTATTTCTCAGAAAATATCGACAACGCAGCAAAACCAAGTAGATAAATTGAAGTCACACAAGATATGAAGAAATATATCTCTTTATTGATAATCATAATGGATTACAAGACTTGCAGATACAGAGTTTACAACTGATTACAAGACTCTTGAATAGTCAACTGAATGTATACACTTGCCCTTTGGGCTCCAATTGAATATACCGACTTCTTTACATTAAACTTGCCAATTTGGCTACAATCTCACTGGTACAATTGAGTTACATTGTTCCATACATTAAGTCCCGTATAGCAGAAGGCATCATCTTGCAAGAAGAGCTTCTGCACACCCATCCGAATCATCGATGCCAAGCACTGATCAAAGGATTTCTCCCATAAGCAAACACCAGTAATATTGCCCACAATGTGGGTCAGTACATCATCAATGTACTGGCGAGCGGTGATGGCCCAACTCACATAAGAAGACAACACTAAGTAATCATGTTATAGAACATTATTAACAGTGGTCTTTCTCGTTGCCTTAGGGTCAATTTCATGTTTAGAGCCGACAAGAAGTAAAGCATGCAATCACATAGCCAACATAATTTAAAGCATGCAGTTATCACCCTTTGGTGAATCTTACCCACGTTCGTGTAGCCATCCCTGTATAATTTATAGTACTTACTCAGCCTGCACAAGACATTGTTAGAAACAATATCATGATTCAATATAAATATCACCATTCAAGTGATTCTTACTAATAGTCGACATCCTTCCCTGTATTTGAGTAATAACTTACTCTGCCTGCATAATACATCATTAGCACCAGACCTATCTATATGAAGGTCACTGGCGACACGCCATCTTGGACCGACTTACAGGTATACGGCGCCCTTACAATACAGGTAGCTAGTCCCATTGCAAGTCCCGATTACCGTGCTACTACTTCAGCACTGCTACTACTTCAGCACTGGTTCCCCCCAGGACGAACTGGTTTCCAAGGCCCACGAATACCGTTCAAAGAACCACCTTATCGACAATTTGTCCATGACCATGCAACTATATGCAACTTATCTATAAAGAAACATATAATGCATGATAAAGAAAACTAAGTAATAACCCATCATTCTCATTCATATTACCATCTTACCATCTTGCCTTGAGCCAATTCTCACATTATCATCTGTCCAATCCAGGGTCTTAGGGAAATCTACATTCTACATCGGCACAGGATAATAGAATGTGATTCCTTTCTCTCATCTTTGATACCATACATCTTTCCAACCAAACTCAATGTACTCACCGACCAATTCCTGGGACTTAGCATATATTAATTCGAATGCAATTCAAGCATACTCACCGCCCAGTTCCTGGATCTTAACATCTGTTTTACCATCTATTCATCGAGCCAAAGCTCGATATACTCACCGCCTAAGTATTTGGGACTTTACTTCACCTGTCATGTATTTTCATCGTAATAAGCATAAAATTGATCTAGCAACAACAGTTTATGTTCAGGTGATTATTATCTTTCATTATCTTTCCAAATTCCATGCAAGGTGTTATTGAGCAAACTCAATAAGAAACATAGCATACTCATCCTTATTTTAAGCGTGAAGCTAAAGGATCTTTGAAGGGTTCAACACTACTCACATTCATAGGACGGTTCCTGCCACGATCGATAGCCTTCCAAGCGATCCTTCGCATATTTCCAAGTCCAACAAGGCTTCATCGAACCGACCATCCATCATAAGGCATCTTGCGGGTCGGGACACTATAATATATACCACTCAGAAAAAGTTTCGTCCTCGAAACTTAAAACAAAACTCAACCCCAAAACTTCAACCGACTTTTCATGAAACTTTTCAACGATCGGCTTGCACTATCTAATATTTCTCCGTAATCTCCCGATTGATTTCAAATAATGTACCGTCTCGTTACAGTATCCCAATTGATTCAAAATAGTTTACCATCTTTGATCTTTCCTCCGATATTCGAGCAAATTCTTAGCGCGTGATAATCCTCCCCATGGCTTCGTTTGAATTCAGCATATCACTTAGTTGGAATCATACACATATTTTAGGCGTCCCCGAAAGACATGCACTTCAGCCAAGTTCAGTGATAGAGAAAGCGAACGAGCTACGGTGTAACTTCCTTTTCGAACATCAACAATTCTTTTTTGAGCATCTCGTATAATCCACTTGTTTATTCAATATCCCAACCAACTAATAACACAATAGATGTTACCAATTCCAACTCGAGAAATTTTCCACAATCGATCCAAAATTCTCTAAAGTATTCCGACTTAGATGTATCAAGTATTCGTTTCAAGTTCATTGTCATCCATGCCACCAAAGTTAATAAATCCTATTGCCATATTTCATTTCGATACCCCGATTCTCGTCGATCAAATCTTGTACTCATTATCGTTCGCATCCATACACTTTGTTTGCAACTTGTAAATTTTCTGATCATAATCCATCTTCTAAATCGTACCATCCTTCAAATTGTACCACCATTCCACTCTAATAACATTTCTCGATGTACTCCAACATTTTTTCGTATTGATCAAGCCAACATATTATCCTCTCGCATAAGCCCCTCTCATATTCCAGCAACATTAATCCCGAGGGTCATTCCTATTCACATTCGCTCTCGTCGATCTCTGATACATGCACTATCCAATTTTGTCGTTACACTTATTCTCAATTTTTTATCTGATCCATGAAATTATTCCAACTGTCTCAAGACACTACCATCAATTTTTGCAGCTCAATATCAATCAACCAAATCCAACCAGTTCTAACAATTTTCGACGTTCCAACAAGGCAACCAAATTTTCGAAACCAACATGATCCGTCATCCCATCCAACATTATAACACCGAATTTTTCTAATCTTTATTCCATTTCGAAGTCTACCTTCTGACACATCTTACTCATACCGACTATACTCACGTAACAATAATAGGGACATCCTACAATTTTCTAACAGTCAACTTAGCATTCAGTCAAGTCTCTATGGTCAGCTAATCTAAGCTAAACCAGATATTCAGCTAACTCATATGAGATGGATAGCTATTAGGGACTTACTTATCTCTTATCTTAGAGGCAACCAATTCTTATCATAGGGGCGACTCTATAGTCTGACCAACTTAGGACATGGGACACCACCCCAATCTTATGAACTTATTCCCAACACGGACAACTGAAGAACATAGCCAACCAATCTGAAACTTAAGCAAGCAACCAACCAACATTCTAGGCAACCAACCGACACCCTAGGCAACCAACCGACATTCTAAGCAACCAACCAACATTCTAGGGTCAAGTCTTTCTACTCGTACTCATACTCGGGCTATACCCAACGGAGTCTCATTTTAGACTTACACGCAACCGACCAATTCTATCCGACACTTCTATCCAACAATTCTATCCCACAACTCTATGGGTCAATCTCGAAGCTATCATATAAAACTCCTCAATCGAATATCCAAGCTTTCAATTTCCACTTGCATAGACATAGCATCACTTGTTCAATCCGACTTGCATCTTCATATCGTACTCAAATTGTCTATTCAATCGGGTCAACTATTCTGAGTCATAATCCAACATTGCTATCTCAATAGTTTATCACTTACGATCTTTGTCCTACGGTCTCTTCGTGACATATTCATTTTCAACATTTTTAGATCATCGATACGGTCTGTACTCCTTAATCAACAACATAGGCAACTATAAAATCGTATTTCTTCCGAGGCATTATTTATAAATTTTCTAGCACCCAACACGGTTATCTCTTAGCAATCCATATTGACCATCAATATACGTTTGTATCATCTTCTTGTGATTCCATAAGAAGATTTACTATTCATGCACCGATCCAATCTCTATGGCACCAATCGTCTAGCATTCATATATCGGTCATCTTAGTGGATATGACATAACTCATTAGCTAAGTCATAATCCCATAATTCTATATTCCACCAAACTTGTTATTCATGCGACAACATCATCTACTGACAGGGTCTATTACATATCGCTGCACCTCGATACTTATTTGTATTTCAGCTATTCGACTCTCATAAGGGACATCTACTCTTTCATGCATCAAAGGACAAGTACTCATTCTTTATGCCTCAAAATAGTCAAGGGTCGTAGCTGGTTAATTCAGGATACATCAAATTCTCTCAAGCACAACTGCACCACGTGCTAAGATCATATATTTCTCAAGCCCATTCTCTAACTTTTCGGTCGATGCAACTCTCTGCATCTTCTAAATCATTCGCAACATCCCGATAAGCGTCTAACATCACCATCAATTTCGTCGATATCCAACATGCAATTTCTCTTACTCACTTCCAACATCGTTCAATATTCGGTCCATAGTTATTCTCGCAAAATCTTTCGATAGCAACACCACACTATCGTTACCAAGCCTACAATCTTTTTACCCAACATAATGTTGACCGTCAAGGTCTAGCGATGGTTCATCCGAACACATCAAAATCTCGCAACGAGTCATCTGAACTTAATCATCAAGGGACACGCCTAGCCGTCACGTATCAATCGTAAGCTCAGTTACGATTCGATACCACCCAATACCTTATAGGTACAACAATCACAAAATTATGAACACATCAAGGGTCAAGGGACATCTTATCACGACGAGGGTATATGTAATATACCACTCAGAGCTTAAGCCATACTCGACATAATATTCCCTCACACCAAACCAACGTCAAATAAGGACTATCTATCCAGCAGTAGTTATGCTGACCACAAATATCGACTCAAGATTCTGTCGATTCTCATTCACTGAAATCGATGAACATTCTGTTCCAACATACCATGCCATTACCCACGGTCGATTGCTACATAACAATCGACTTTAAGAATCCCACACATAAGACATCCAGCATATATCACAAACTTATTATCGCATCGCATCATTGTTATTCGTTTTGGTATCTTTTAGAAATTCAACAAAGCACACATATCATAGCCCACATATTTAGATTATTGTATGGAACACCCAGTGAGCAGCTAGAAGGATCAACAGACTTTCAGTCAAGGGAATAACTTAGAATATTTCGAAAACAAGATAGAATAATCGCAGAAGCACTATGAGTCATCATAGAGGCAACTTTAATTTCATCGCGGAAGCAACTTTGAGTATTCACGGAAGCAACTTTGATTCACCGCGGAAGCAACTTTGAATAATCGCAGAAATAATCTTTGAATCATCGCGGAAGCAACATAGAATCATCTTAGTAGCAACATTGATTTGAAACAAATCGAATAAGAATCCAAGGACGTAAAGCTGTGCTCTGATACCATTATGTCACACCCCAATCCCGGAGGATCGAAAACTAGCCACTGGCGTGATGCCGTACAAGTCTAGATTTTACTTGTACAAGGCAAAACCATTACAGTTCCTGGTATTTCTCAGAAAACACCGACAATGCAGCAAAACCAAGCAGATAAATTGAAGTGACACAAGATATGAAGAAATATATCTCTTTATTGATAATCATAATAGATTACAAGACTTACAGCGGAATACAGAGTTTACAACTGATTACAAGACTCTTGAATAGCCAATTGAATGTATACACTTGCCCTTTGGGCTATAATTGAATATACCGACTTCTTTAAATTGAACTTGCCAATTTGGCTATAATCTTACTGGTACAATTAAGTTACACTGTTCCATACATTATGTCCCGTATAGCAGAAGGCATCGTCTTGCAAGAAGAACTTCTGCACACCCATCCGAATCATCGATGCCAAGCACTGATCAAAGGATTCCCTCATAAGCAAACACCTGTAATATTGCCCACAACATGGGTCAGTACATCATTAATGTTCTAGCGAGCGGTGCTGGCCCAACTCACCTATGAAGACAACACTAAGTAATCATGTTATAGAACATTATTAACAGTGGTCTTTCTCGTTGCCTTAGGGTCAATTTCATGTTTAGAGCCGACAAGAAGTAAAGCATGCAATCACATAGCCAACATAATTTAAAGCATGCAGTTATCACCCTTTGGTGAATCTTACCCACGTTCGTGTAGCCATCCCTGTACAATTTATAGTACTTACTCAGCCTGTACAAGACATTGTTAGAAACAATATCATGATTCAATATAAATATCACCGTTCAAGTGATTCTTACCAACAGCCGACATCCTTCCCTGTATTTGAGTAATAACTTACTCTGCCTGCATAAGACATCATTAGCACCGGACCTATCTATATGAAGGTCACTGGCGACACGCCATCTTGGACCGACTTACAGGTATACGAGATGGTCTAGAGACACAGAATAGGCCAAGGCGTCGGTCCTAAAATAATCCTAAGGCAAGACTAGAAAGGCAATTGATAAGAAGTGACTATGTTGCACAAAGTAAATCAAACATGTTGGGTTTGTATGGATGGGCGAGGAGCTCATTCCACCAGTACAGTTGAGTACTGATACCCACATAGTTTACATGTTCAGGCACAGGTAGAAGCTCGTGGCGTGGAGCTCGCTTGGATGCGTCGAGGCACGGAGTTCCTTGGCGATTCGAAGCGTGCGGCCGCATAGAGAAAAGACTTATACGGGACATAATGTATGGACGTCGCCTTCCGAAGCTTCTGCTGGATTAAGACTTGTATTTGAGAGATGAGAGAGAGCTGAGTAAACTTGTAATATGAGCTTGAGTGAGCTTGAGAGACTTGTAATCTTGGCCTTGCGCCCCATTGTAATCTTTGTTTCAATATAAATAAAGAGCTTCTTTTGAATAACTTGTGTTTGTTCTAAATTTCCGTTGCTATTATTCAATGTCTCTGCTTGGGACTTCTGTGCGACGACCCCGTCGCAGCCGCTGAAATCGGTCGTTATGGAACCCGCCTTGCACGAGCGCAATCTAGCCTCGTGCGGCATCACGCCTTAGCAAGGACGATCGCTCCTACGGGAGCGGGGCGTGACAGCTAGTCCCATTGCAAGTCCCATATACCGTGCTACTACTTCAGTACTGCTACTACTTTAGTATTGGTTCCCCCCAGGACGAACCGATTTCCAAGGCCCAGGAATACCGTTCGAAGAACCACCTTGTTGACAAGTTGTCCATGACCATGCAACTATATGCAACTTATCTATAAAGAAACATATAATGCATGATAAAGAAAACTAAGTAATAACCCATCATTCTCATTCATATTACCATCTTGCCATCTTGCCTTGAGCCAATGCTCACATTATCATCTGTCCAATCCAGGGTCTTAGGGAAATCTACATTCTACATCGGCACAGGATAATAGAATGTGATTCCTTTCTCTCATCTTTCATACCATACATCTTTCCAACCAAACTCAATGTACTCACCGCCCAATTCCTGGGACTTAGCATACATTCATTCGAATGCAATTCAAGCATACTCACTTCCCAGTTCCTGGGTCTGAACATCTGTTTTACCATCTATTCATCGAGCTAAAGCTCGATATACTCACCGCCTAAGTATTTGGGACTTTACTTCACCTGTCATGTATTTTCATCGCAACAAGAATACAATTCATCTAGCAACAACAGTTTACGTTCAGGTGATTATTATCTTTCATTATCTTTCCAAATTCCATGCAAGGTGTTATTGAGCAAACTCAACAAGAAACATAGCATACTCATCCTTATTTTAAGCGTGAAGCTAAAGGATCTTTGAAGGGTTCAACACTACTCACATTTATAGGACGGTTTCTGCCACGATCACATAGCCTTCCAAGCGATCCTTCGCATATTCCCAAGTCCAACAAGGCTTCATCGAACCAACCATCCATCATAAGGCATCTTGCGGGTCGGGATACTACAGCCCCTAAGTTGAACATGCTAGATAGGGAATGATAATGACATACCCAGTCTACTAGATTTGTTTCTTTTGCCACTCTGGTGTTGTCAATTGTACTTTGCGCCTGCTGATATCTCAAGAAAGATAACTTTGGGTGAAATCCCTCATCAAATAAAATATAAAATATTTTAGCAAATATCTCTATTCTAAGGGGTTGTTTGGATCGTTAAAACTGAGATGAAAGTGTCTAAAAAATGGAAAGTCAGCGCCGTTTGGTTTGTTGAGATAAAAGTGGACAAAAGTACTTGATGCAACCCCGTCCAGTTCAAGTCTCCCCATATTTTCCTACTTTCACCTCCGAAAAAAATTGAGGAACTCCTCCGGAGGAAACTCCAATTTTTGCTGGGAAGGTTCTGTTGCAAGTGTTGAAACTTAACTTTTTTGCTGGGAAGAAGTCGACAGACTCGACGGTGGCACCGGAGGAGAGGTCGGCGGAGGAGCCGTCGGACTCGATGATCTTCGTGTACTCGTGGAGGGCAGCGCAACGGAGGACATCATTGTTGGGGCAGGACAGGATTCAGCCGCCGAAGCTGCAAAGGAGCTTTACCTTCCTCCTGGAGTCGGACTCCACTGGCGGTGGAGAAGAGCTCGAAAAAAAAACCTAGAAGAAAACCTGAATGAAGAAGAGGACGAGACTTGTGTTGTTGGTGGTGGCGGTGTTGGCTATTGGAAGAGAGAGAGAACCAACAATGGAATGAAGAAGAAAGAAGACCCATGGTTGCAATGGCGGTGGAGTCCAACTTTGAGTGATGGTGGTGGTGGCTCTCTTTGAAAAAAAAGTAGTATTTTGATGGTAATGATGATGGCTACAGTTTCGAGGAATTTTTGGCTTTTAATATTACTCTCTTTTCTACACTTTTGAGAAGTTTTTGGCTTTATTCCAATAATAACAATGACAATGCTGCTGGTGTAATAATAATAATAATAATAATAATAATAGTAATTAAAATTAAAATTTTAATTAAAATTTAATTCTTTAAACATAAGATTCTTTGAAATTAATTCAATCAGTAAAAATTTAATTTGTTTAATTATGATAATTAATGTATTTCTTAATTATCTCCAACTCCAATATTTACTTTCAACAACCATCCAAACAACCGAACTTCTTATCTCTCCACTTTCAACAACCATCCAGGCCCGGACTTAATATGAGGTCCATGAGGCAAGGGCCTCAGGCCCAAAATTTTAGAGGGCACCAAATTTTTTTTTAGTATATATAATATATAGCTTAATCTATGCTAATTGATCATGGCCCGGTTTACAGTAGCAAATGACCCAAAAAAAGTCCAATGGATCCAAAATGTTTTCTAGGTAAGGAATTTTTTTAAGGTTTTTTTAAGATGGTAGCCGGCTAGTATTTGCTCTTCTTCTTTTTTTGTTCCAATAAACAAAGTTACAAGTTCTACGAACCGAATAGGATTGGCTAATTTGGTTGCTTTGCTCCAAGCAAGAAAAAGAGCATATTCTTTTCCTTTTTCAGTTTTTCCCTTCCATCACAGGTGACAGGTGAGTGAGGTGAGTCTCTCTTTATTTTATTTTATTTATAATATAGCTTAATCTTCACCATGTATATATATGTTCTTATTATTGTTGTAGGTTTTTTTAATGATTAGATTTATAATTTATTAATATATTTTAAAGAATATTGATGATTCTAATTGTTTGTTTTTTGTAATTTATTGATATATTTTTTCCTCCAAAGATGTATTCTAATTGTATTTTTTGTTATTTTTTTTAGAAAAAAATTTTGTGGCCGACTCCTGGAGTTCTTAAAAGATCTATCGTCCTACTGAAATCAGTCTCTCTACATAAGGTGAGCTTTATAATTTATTAGCAGTTTTTTTATAAATTGTTGTTGATTATCTTTAATTCTTTATTTGTGAATCTGTGATTGACTAATTTGTTAGAAAATATGTTTTAGCAGTTTGATTACAAAATTATTCATATTAAGATTGAAATAAACTAATAGAGAAACTGAGAAAGAAAATATTTTTATATTTATAATTAATTTTTTAATTGTCATTTATTATTATTATTATTTGTTGAATAGATTATGATAAGTAGGGCTGTGCACAATTAAGTCAAACCGACCAAATCGAACCAAGCCAAACCGAACCGATTGGTTTTAAACCGAACGATGGTTCGGTTGGTTTGGTTCGGCTTCAATTTTTTCAAAACCGACCGATTCGGTTCGGTTCATGGTTTTGTTATGCCAAAAACCTTCTAAACCGAACCGAACCAAATCCTTGTTGAATAATTAGGATTGGATGGTTGGGTATGGGTTCATTGGGTTGTATTATATCGGTTTGGTTCATTTATTCACATCACAGCCATTTATCAAGTTGAAGTTGAAAGAGCTCTCTCTCTCTCTCTAGCCTTAAAGAGGAGTGCTGGCGGCTTCTATTCTTTTCTAATTGCTCATGTGCACATGAAAGGGATTTTGGTTGAATGTATATGATTTTTCATTATTATGTATAATTGGCATTTTTTTCACCTGCAACGCGCAAGTTGAATTGAGACTGCTGAATTGTATTTACTGTTGCAAAGTGCAAGTTGACTGAGGTTTCACAACAAAAAAAGCATACAGTCTATTTTTTTATGTGATCAAAATCGACCAAGTCGAACCGATCCAAACCAAACCAAGTCGATCGGTTTCAAAACCGAACCGACCATTTGGTTGGTTTGGTTCGGTTTTGTTTATTTTCAAACCGATTAACTTCTGTTCGACTTTGGTTGGGACCAATTAGGTCGACCACCGACCGATGCACACCCCTAATGATAAGGTCATTTGATTGCATAGTATTCGTATCCATATTATCAAATTGAAATTTCATGTGACATATTCTTATAATATGTTTTTTTTTATGCAATAACAACAATAAGAACAAAAAATTTATCTCAAAATTAATAAAAAAATAAAAAATAAAATTATGTTTTGATATATTTAATAGATTATTTCATTTTTAATGTTATTTGATTTTTTGAAAGCAAGAACTTCAATTTGTCAAAACCGTTGGCACATGTACTTATTATTATAGAAAGTCTAAAATTGATTTGGCCTCTCTCATCTCTTATTCATTTATTTTCTAGAGAAGCAAACATGCCTTCAACACGAAAACAATTTGGTGAATTTTTTTTTCCATTTGCAGAGCACTACTACACTAGATAAACAAACATGCCTCCTATAAGAAAACAATTGTCTAGAGCGAAAAAAAAGAAAAATAAAGCAAAAGGAAGAAGCATTAATTCAAAGTCAAGTCACGAGTCTTAATAAGTATTTTACTAGAAACCAAGGGACAGATAGGACAGAAGTCACAGAACCAGTTAAAATTTTGGTGAATGAGGAACAAGAAAATCAGAATGAGAGTAACAAAGAACTGCATGATCAGTACCCTATCGATGAGAATGATAATAAAGATTTGGATCAACTTGCCGATGTTAAATTGACTGAGACTCACAACGAAGCTCCAAAGCAACCTAAGAATGACAAAGCAGATGCTAATATAATTATAAATCTTGATGAAAATTTAATTCAAAAGAACTTGTTTCCATTAAATGTTGATGATCAGGAAACTGGGAAAAAATTGGACAAAATGTTAAGGACTTTCTAGTTGAAAGAGGTCCTAGAAGAGATGATGGTGTCTTATTTCCCCATGATATTTCTGGAAGACATTTTAAATCATCACATTTTAAGCGACAATTGCCAAATGGTGAAATAAATGAAAGAAGATGGCTTATATATTCTGTTTCTATGGACAATATTTTTTGTTTTTGTTGCAAGTTGTTCAAGACTCAAAGGACCATGGCTAAACTTGGTCAACTGGCAAATGAAGGATCCAAAGATTGGAAAAATCTCAGTCGGAATCTCAGACTTCATGAAACTAGTAAAGAGTATATTTGTTGCATGACTAGTTGGATTGTATTAGAAAGAAGAATTCAAAAGAATAGGACAATTGATGAAAGCATACAAGTGGCAATCAACAAAGAGAGAGAACACTGGAAGCAGGTATTAAAGAGAATAATTGATGTTGTGCAAAGACTTGCAAAAAATAACTTGGCATTTCGAGAAGATTGTGAGAAGCTTTAGTTGGGAACAACGGAAACTTTTTGCAACTAATTGAGATGATTGTTGAGTTTGATCTAGTGATGAAAGAGCACCTTCGACGTATTCAAGCACAGCAGATTTATTTCACATATCTTGGGCCCAAAATCCAAAATGAACTGATACAAATATTGGCAGCTGATGTGAGAAGTTCTATTGTTACAAAGATTAAACATGCAAAGTATTTCGCTATCATACTTGATTGCACTCCAGATGCAAGTCATGAGGAGCAAATGTCCCTTGTAATAAGATGTGTGGATGATTCAATAAATACTGTAGCGGTAGAAGAATTTTGGGTTGAATTTTTGAAGGCTGATGATACATCAGGGCTTGGACATTTTACTGAGCTTAAAAATATCTTAAAGAGCCTTGAACTTGACAATGACAATATAAGAGGTCAAGGATATGACAATGGATCCAATATGAAAGGGAAGCACAAAGGTGTCTAGAGTAGATTACTTGAAATCAATCCAAGAGCTTTCTACACTCCATGTAGATGTCACAACCTTAACCTGACATTATGTGATATTGTGAATTGTTGTCCTAAAGCAATGTCTTTTTTTTTGGAGTTATACAACGCATATTTACATTATTCTCTTCTTCTATCAAGCATTGAAAAATCTTCAAAGATAATGTGCAAGGTCTTACAGTTAAGCCGTTGTCACAAACACGTTGGAAAAGTCATGTCGAAAGTGTTAAGCCCATAAAAGAGCAGACTTCACAAATAAGAGATGCTTTAGTTGATTTGGCAAATACTTCTGAAGACCCAAGATCAAAGAGTGAAGCTGAGGCCTTAGCAAAATATGAACTTGAAAATTTTGAGTTCTTGCTCGGAATGGTAATTTGGTACAAGTTGTTATACGGTATTAACGCTGTTAGTAAATTTTTTCAAGCAGAAGATAAGGATATTGATGTTCCTATCAGACTGTTACAAGGGCTTATTTCTTCTCTTCATGAGTACAGAGAATCCGGGTTTAATCAGGCCATAACTGAAGCTAAAAAAGTTGTAAGTGAAATGGAAATTGAAGCTGTATTTCGAGAAAAGCGCATTATTCAATGAAAGAGACAATTTGATGAGATCGACAGTGAAGAGGTAACCCAATCAGCTAAAGAATCTTTCAAAGTTAATTACTTCCTCTTTATAATTGATCAAGCTCTTTCTTTACTTCAAACTCGATTTGAACAATTTAAAAAATATGAAGAAACCTTTGGATTTTTGCTTAGTTTGGAGAGGTTAAAGTCTGCTGATGTTGATAATCTGTTGAGCTCGTGTGTCAATCTTCAAAATTCTTTAGCACATGATGGACGTTCTGATATTGATGGATAAGATTTGTTTTTAGAACTGAAGTTCTTAACACACTCATTACCAGGAGAAGCAAAAAGAGCAATTGACGTGCTGAATTATTTAAAGAAAATGGATGGTTGTTTTCCAAATACATATGTTGCTTACAGAATTTTGTTGATTATACCAGTTACAGTTACATCTGCAGAAAGAAGTTTTTCTAAGTTACAGTTGATCAAAACTTATCTCCGGTCAACTATGTCACAAGAGAGGTTGAATGGCTTAGCTATGTTATCCATCGAGAAAAAAAAATGGTTGAGAAAATCGATTATGCAAACTTAATCAGTACTTTTACTTCGAAGACAGCAAGACGAGTAATATTTCAGTGACTATGTAATGAACTGAGAAAGTAGTAGCCTAAGTTTATTATTATTACCATTATGAACCACTCCAAACATTGTTTAGCATTTTTTTATTAATTATCTGGAACATCACTTTTATTTTTATGGGTTTGGAGCATTTTAGTTTTATTAGTATTTCATTATAACATATATTCCGTGGGATATTAAATTTTGTATATTGTTTTATTTCTTAAATTTTTGGTTGAAATACTATTGTATCATTATCGATAAAAAATAATATAATATGAACATTAAGTTTTGAGGGCACTACTTTCAGAGTTCGCCTCAGGTATCAAAAATCTAAAGTCCAGCACTGAACCATCCAAACAACGAATTCATTTTTATTCCACTTGCAGGAGACAAAACGTACTCTATCCAAACACATTTTGGAAAGTGCCACTTGCTGCAAGTGCACTGTAATTCAACATGTTGTAAGTGCACCTTTACACTTTCAAATAGTTACTTCTATCCAAACAGTCCCTAAAGGGAAACGCTACAATTACAACCCCTACAACCAAGGGCTTACAATCGGCCACGTGGTCGGTTTCCATGGTTGTAGGTGGACTGGATGGGAACATGTTAGCAGGGGTTGAGTGGGTTGTAAGAAGGTTGTAAAGATTTAGTAGTAAACTTAGAATTATTGTATTCTAAATGTTGAAACTAGTACATGTCTTAACTGTTTTTTGCAAATGTTCCCATTTTTAATACGGAACAGTAAAAAAATTTAAGATATACTTCCACTTTTTAAACAATTTTGTTGTTGTTTTATACAAAAGTGAGGGTATTTGCTAGTTAAAAAAATAGTGAAGATATATGACAATTTAGTATTTAGAAAGGGAACATTTGCTAAAATATTCCAGGGACAAATATTATTTTCGTATGTGTAGAAACTTGAGTCTTGTGGCCAACATGGCCAAGCTTTGCAAGGCCAAAATCAGACAATTTTTGAAGACAAGTTATCAAATAATTATTTTGACAATGCTCATATGCAATTCTTCGTTACCATTGCTTTGTGAATAATGTTTTGAAAATATTTGTATTCATTAATCGCCCTTTAATAAAATATCGGAGGCATTAGCTCCCGTTTTCTAATAAAAACAAGTAAATTTATACAACCTTTCTCTTTCTTTTGGTGAAATTATGAAATTGCATTTAGGGTCCCAACCATTGTGATCTTGCTTTGTTCTTGGTAAGGCTTGATGGATATTCAAACTGTGCTTGGTAAGGCATGTTGGATATTCAAACTGTTATTATCCCACTTTGTTGGAAATATGGTAGGCCAACTAGCCAGGAGAACAAATTTGGATAGGAAAAAAAAATATAGAGAAGAATTTGGTGGAAAGAAATTGGATCGGAAAGAAATTTTATAGAGCACTAACCTTGTAGTTTTTTGTTGTATACAAGATGGGGGGAGATCACCTATTTATAGGACTCTTGGAAGAATCTAGTACTTATTAAAATATAGGTATGGACCATTCTAGACTCCTTTATAATTATAATATTATGATCTCTCTAGAACATATATATTTTAAATGATCAATAACAATATTCTAGACAAAATATTCTATAATATGGACTAAGCACAAAACTAAAGGGACACATGAACAAAGCCCAATGGCAGTGGACCAAACAGATTTGTTGGGCTAAAAAACATAGTCACTAAATCAAGTTTATTTCAACACTCCCTCTTAAACTTGATTTTGTGACTCCAAGCGAACTTCTTGCATGTCTTAAATAGTTCTTCCGTGATTTTGCTCGGTGAAGATATCGGTAGCTTACTTCTGCATTTTGACACACTTCATTTGCACTTTCTTTCTTCTGATGCACATATTTGGGTAGATGAGCTTGCTTTTTGTTATTGCTGATGCTCAATTTTTGATTTTAGCCTTTAATTTAGAAGTACTCTATGCTTGTACCTCTTGACTTCATTTTGAGCATTATTCTTTAGCTTTAGATACTTTTTATTCCAATTTTATTTTGCCACTTTGGAAATGTTTCTAGCTCCCAAGTGCCGTCCTTTACGATAGCTTTGATTTCTTCATCCATTGCATATCTCTATTTATTGTTTTGTGTCGTTTCTTCGAAATCTATTGATCCACAATCGGCAAAAAGGTAAAAAATTGTTAGATCTTATTGATTATTGATTACCTCAATCTCCTCTTAAAAGCTTTTCATATTTGGAGCACTTCTCTCAACCTAGGACAATGGTGGAAAGTCTTCTCGAGATGGTATTGACGTCGCGAGCAGAGTAATATACTCTTTCACTTCTTCACATTTTTTCTCTTTATCCTCATCTTCTATGAGAGGAACTAAGTCATAACTTGCTTCTTGAACATCCAATTGCTGCAAACTTTCTTCATTAGACACAATGTCTCCACTAGCATCAGTTTCTTGAATGATTTCTTCACTTTCTTTTTCTGGTGTTGCTAAATCATATTCAAAAGTGATATAATTACCAATGAATCCATCAAGATCCATAAAGAAGTTTATGCTTTCATACATATAGTTATTTTTCTTCATGTGAAGGTACAATGCATCTATATCTTCTTCCTCCTCCTCCTCGTCTTCTTATTCTTCTTCTTTGTAAGCAAATAATGAAGTTGAGTTCTCTTGCATTTCTTCTTTAACGTAGTGAGTTTTTTTTTTTACATTTTTAATTGTGTTTCTACAATTTTGATGCATAATTTTCAAGCTTATAACAATTATAGCATTCAACTTAAAATTTATCATACATTTGGCTTCCATCGCTTCCTCATCCACGTTCTCTTGTAGGATAGTTTTGTCCTCTTTCTCTATTGGTGAATATTTTTTACGTTCTTTCCTCTCTTCCACGACCTTGACCATAGCCTCTTTGACTTCTTTGATTGATAAAACTTTATTCTTTCTCCTTGAAGGTGAGCTTCGTTTGAAGAACTTCCTCCAATGTTCCTTGCAATTTTTTTCTCCTTCATATGCTTGTAATGAGCCCTTAAGTTGCTCAATAGTCATGATCTCCAAGTCTTTAGTTTCTTCAATAGTTACTATGATGTGCTCAAATTGTGGAAGCAAAGAGCGAAATATTTTCTCCATTACTCGAGTGTTGGTCATTTTTTCACCATTTCTTTTTAATTGACTAACAATGGTAAAACTCAAGAGTAGTCCGGAATAGTTTCAGACTCTTATGTATATAAAGCTTCAAATTAACCTCTTTAAATTTGGAGGCGTACCTTTATTACCTTCTCCTCTCATTTGCAAGAAATTTGAAATTTCTTCCATGTTCATTTGGAGGTTGTTGCACTTGAAAATAATTCGAATGCATCATCATCCACGGCTTAGTAGATGAGGAAGAGAACTTTTTTGTCCCTTTTTCTTGAAGCTTTCAATAAGTACTTTTGAGCTTGAGATAATAAAGCCTCATCTTGTGGCTAATCATAACCTTTTTCGACAACCTCCCATGCTTCTTGTGTGCCTAGTAAAGCCTTCATCTTGATGCTACAACTGGTATAATTGCACTTGTTGAGGATGGAAACATGGAAGGGTGTCATCTCGTTTGCCATCTTCGATCTTGAACCGCCTTGTTCTGATACAGCTTTGTTGGATATTTCAACTGCTCTGATACTACTTTGTTGGAATTGTGGTAGGCCAATTAGCTAGGAGAAAATTTTGGAGACGGAAAAAATTATAGAGAAGAATTTGGTGGAAGAGAAGAACGGAAGGAAAGAAATTTTATAAGAGCATTAAGCTTGTAATTTTTTGTTGTATACAAGATGAGGGAAGAGCACCCCTATTAATAGAACTCTTGGAAGAGTCTACACACTTATTAAAATATAGCTATGGGCCATTCTATACTTCTTTATAATTATAATATTAGGATCTCTCTAAAACATACATATTTTAAATGATCAAAAACATTCTATGCATAGAACATCCTAGAATATGGACAAAACATAAAACTAAAAGGGCCAAATAAACAAAGTCCAATGGTAGTGGACTAACTAGAATTGTTGGGATAAAAAATATAGTCACAAAATCAAGTTTATTTTCAACTATGCTAGTTATTCAATGGTGATCAGGGGCGGCCCTGGCCCAGGGCGGCCATGGCAACCGTCCAGGGCCCACCGATCACGAGGGCCCAAAAATAATAGTCTAAACATAAATATATTAATAATTTTGTATCCAAATTAGAAATAATATGTACCATGGGCCCTTCTTGACATAAAGCAATTGTGATGTATGTGTTAGACTTTTATACTATCAGTCCTTGGTTCAAATCTTGGAGGTAACTTTTTAATTTTCTTTAATTTTATTTTTTTAATATTTTTCATTATGTATGGGACTATGGGGCCCCTATTTTGAAAATTTGTCCTGGGCCTCTATGAGTTCGGGGCCGGTCTTGATGGTGATATTGTAGATTCTGGATTTGTTCTTGATTTGAGGCCTGGATGACACTAGTTCTTGATTTTGTTCTTTGTTTGAAATAAATATTAAATTGAGATTTCCTTTTTGTTTACATAAGCAAGGAATTTATTATATGGTTGGGCAAGGATGAGGATGATATCTTAATCTTGTTGGAGTGGGTGGGATTCCCAACCTATGTGGAGAATACCCCGGAGAGCGACGAGCGCCATCCGTGTGTCGGAGAAGCTCGGAAAGTGCATGGATCCTATTTTGGAACATATATGGTAAGGAAATATATGATTGAATTTATGTATTTACTTTGATCATATATTTATGATTGGACCCTTCATATAGTAGCTTTCCATATAATTGAGCTTCCAATTATGGCAAGCCAATTATGATTGGATTTCCATTAAATATATGATTGATGCATATTGGAAGTTTCCATATATATTTGTCTTCCATGTATAGATTACCAAGGGCCTATAAAAGGGTGATGCATGCTAGTTGAAAACTCATCTCAAAACAAGAGTGCTTTACAATCTTTGAGAGAGAGAGAGAGAGAGGATTAAGGACTATTGTGAAGGAGAGATTGCTTTGAATAATTTTTCGGCATCTCTTGTTCTTCGGAGTCCGCAATCAAAAATTTTCTTCTTTCAAGTGAGTTGTGGTGATCCGTGTTGGATCAGGAGGAGCTTGTAGAGGGTGTATTCTCTTTATTCCATTAGTGGAGGTTCTTTAGAGTTGGTCTCCGATCGTCCCGTGGTTTTTCCCCAAGGGTTTTCTATGTCAAAAATCTTTATGTCTGCGATTGTGTTTGGCATTTTTGGTTTGTGTGCTTTTGCTCAGTTCTCTCGCAGGACTTTCTGGTTTGGGGGAATGGTTTCCGTGCTTCATGCCCAACAGAGGTATCAGAGCTTTAGGTTCAAAAAAGTGTCAGGAGTTGACAGTCAAACCATAAAGCAGAGATGGATGCAAAGCCGGTGCACATGGTGAACCTGAACGGTACCAACTACCATTATTGGTCAAGCAAGATGAAGGATTTGTTGTTCGTCAGGAAGCTGCATCTTCCAGTATTTGCATCCGAGAAGCCCAGTGACAAATCTGATGAGGACTGGAACTTCGAACATATACAGGTGTGTAGGTACATGCGACAGTTCGTTGACGAGAATGTGTACAACCACGTTTCCAATATTAAGCATGTGAAGACGTTGTGGGAGAAGCTAGAATCTTTGTATGCAAAAAGATCGGGTAAACAAATTATTCCTGATCCGAATGATGATGGGTCTGCGGTACAAAGATGGTGCATCCATTACGGATCACTTGAGTGAGTTCCAGGGTGTGGTAGACAAGATATCCTTGATGTGAGCCAAGTTTGACGACGAAGTTCAAGGACTTTGGTTGCTATGTACATTGCCAGACTCGTGGGAGGGCGTACGAGTATCTATGATCGTTTCTGCTCTGAAAGGCATGGTCAGTCTGGAGTTTGCCAAGAGCGGGGTACTGAATAAAGATATACGGAGACGTTCTCAGGGCACTTCATCCATATCCCATTACTCATAAGCACTAGTTTCATAGAGCCACGGAAGGGGCAAAAGTAGGGGTCCAGGTGGTGGCAGAGACAAGAGTAGAGGGAAGTCCAATGGTCGGTATGAGGACTCGGAGTGTTATCATTGTGGCAAGAAGGGCCACATCAAGCGGAACTATTTCGCTTGAAAGAGAGAAAAGAATGGCGACAAGGGGAAGCAAGATGAGAACACTACATCGGCGGCCTCGATACATGGAGGCGATGTGATCGTCATAGGTGATAAGGTTATCATAAATCTCGCTTGCGATGATAATTTTTGGCTGGTGGACTCAGGGGCTTCAGCACACATATCTCATAACCGGGCACTATTTGCCACTTACACGACAAACGACTGTGGAGTATTGAAGATGGGTAATGGAGATGTGTCGAAGGCGGTTGCCATTGGAGATATGCATTTGAGGACGAAGACAGGTGCAGTCCTTGTTCTCAAAGATGTTCGTGATATTTCTGATATTCGTTTCAACCGGGTATCGGTTAGAAGATTGGATGATGAGGGATTCTTCAGTCTCTTCGAGAATAGTCAGTAGAAGCTTTCCAGAGGTTCGATGGTGATTTCCAGAGGAAGCAAGAAGTTCGATCTCTACTATATGGAGGGGAGCGCATAGGGGGCAGAGGAGGTGAACGCAGTCAGTGAAGCGTCTACCAAATTATGGCACAGGCGGCCTGGCCATATCAGCGAGAAGGAGATGAGGTACTTGGTGAACAGAAAGGTGATTCCAGGGCTCAAGTCTACAAAGTTGGAGAAATGCACGCACTGCTTAGCTGGGAAGCAAAATAGGGTATCTTTTTAAAGTCACCCAAGTTCAAGGAAGTTGGCGTTGCTCGAGTTGATTCACTCGGATGTCTGCGGTTCTATGAAGGTAAAATCTATTGGTGGTGTTTCTTACTTTGTAACTTTTATTGATGATTATTCCAGGAAGGTTTGGGTCTATGCCTTAAAAACCAAGGATCAGGTGCTGCCCACTTTCAAAGAGTTTCAGGCCTCTGTTGAAAGAGAGACGGGCAAGAAGTTATTGTGTGTTCGGTCCGACAATGGCGGCGAATACATTGGTCCCTTTGATGCGTATTACAGAGAGCAAGGGATACGACACCAGAAGACTCTGCCCAATACACCTCAGCTCAATGGTGTAGTGGAGCGTATAAATAGGACACTGATGGAGAGGGTGTGGTGTATGCTATCAGAAGCAAATTTGTCAGGCAGTTATTGGGGGTGATGTCACGACCCGTACCCGCTTTTCGGATGCAAGCTCGTGAGCAAGCCAGCTACGCATCAAACGGACTCCAGCCCGACTCGAATACGTAAACGCTGTCACGGCTAGGGTAAGCTGTCAAATCATGGCAAACAAATCTATATCTCAATCCACAATAAGAATAATAAATAAGAATGAACACTATGGGTCGTGGTCTGTAGCCCACTAGCATAAATGTCCGATAAGACTCTGAAGGAAATAACAAGAGTCTAAAACTGAATCGAGAAACAGGGTATCTCATGATAAGGTATGGAAGCACGAGCGAATAATAAACGTAATAATGATACCTGAATCCCACAAGAATCGTAAATCCTCTGCCATCCAGGACTACTAGCTAACTCCATGCAATCGCTAAACCTGAAGAAATCATCAGGTCCTCAGAGGACATAACAAGATACATAATATACATGCCTATCTAACAGTTTTATCATGCGCAAGAAAATAAACAAGAAAATAGGAACTCAATAAATGACTACGAACAGGAACACGAACACACGAACACTAGAACAACTACGCGTAAATGAACTACCAGATGAACGATAAACACGAGATCAATGGAAGAACCAAACCCTCATCCCGAGTGTGGACTTACGGGTTTGAACTAAGCACTAACCCTCGTCCCGAGTGTGGACTCTCTGGTTAGTACTAACCCTCGTCCCGAGTGTGGACTCTCTGGTTAGTTTACGGCAAGGCACCCTCGTCCCGAGTGTGGAATCTCTGGTGCAAGTATAACATCCTCGTCCCGAGTGTGGACTCTCTGATGTAAACACCCTCATCCCGAGTGTGGACTCTCTGGTGCAAGTCAAGTCAAGTCAAGTCAACACCCTCATCCCGAGTGTGGACTCCCTGGTGCAAATAATCGACATCTTCGTCCCGAGTGTGGACTCACGGATGCAAACAGATCAAGAAAAACACCCTCGTCCCGAGTGTGGACTCTCTGGTGCCAAGAAAACAATATCAAAGATTTAGCAGTTCAATTACACATACTCGTTCTATGACACGATCAAGCAAGGTACTGACGGAAAACTCCAAGTGTGAACCACAAGACCAAACATGAACACGGTATATGCAATGAAAATAACTCAAAAGAATATATACGAAAAGCACATGTCCATAAACAATCAAACTGGAAAATGAAATACAATGCATGTAAATAAAACTGTAGAGGAAGGCAAGGTATACTTGCCTGGAGGTTGCACGTAGATCCAATAAAATATAGTCAACTGATAAGCCGATAAGTCCAAATCATCATAACTGTCTCCGAAAGCTGAAACAGATATTGCCAAATATTCTCATAGTAGTCAAATTAGCTAGGATTATCTATCCTTACGTCCAATTCTGGACACAGGGGCAAAACGGTAATTTCAGACCAAAACGATGTCCGACGTTGGACCCGTTTTGCATCGAAAAGCGTGCAAGGGTCAATGGTCTCTAAAGTCATCAAAGTATATGTCTACGAATTTGTTTTGATGATACGAACCCAACGGTATGTCCAATTTTGGATTCCGGTGGGCCCCGCATAAAATCGCCCATTGAATCGGATCGTGGGGCCCGCGAAACGGCGATCCAATCAACTGTCTCAGAATCGGACCAAACTTGGCATACAGGACCAAAAAAATGATACGGTCCTGTTGGCACAAGTTTTCTCGATTGACGAATGTGCACAAAGTAATTGAGAAATTTGCACAGAGGCCGATACGGTAAATTTTGACGGATACGCATCAAATTCGTCGCGCACACGCAACGAATTTGAATTCCGTCAAAGCTCACACGTCCACGAAGCCGTTACGCACCTTTCGATGCTTTCGGTTCGCGACCACATCGTCCAGATGGCGGGATGCACGTCGTATCGAAAGAATTTCTAGTTTTCAAAACTGTTTTCTTGGTTTTTTCTGTTTTTGAACAACTGTTAACTTCCTACTCAATTGATGAAATTCCAAACTACCAATTTGATTCTACTGTCCTATAGGTTGTCTAAAAGGCTCTCAAATAGATTCTAAAAATTCTAATAGATTGATCAGGATCGCCTTCAAACAGGAGAATGCCAACCCAATTCGTCAATACAACAGTGGTTTATGTCGACTTCGTGTCGATTTATGAATCGACCGATCGACCCCTTGGGATCTAATCATTAGGATCTCTAGAGGGTCATATGAGATTTCTACAAAAACTTACAAAATCAAAAATAATGGAGTACACGTAAAGTATTCGGTCGTGAAGTGGTACCTCAACTGCTATCGACAAACAGAGCAGTGCTCTGTTTTCGGTCAGCCATGGCGGCGCTCCAGCGCTTGTTACGACGGTGCAGGGCGGCGTGCATGGTCGTGGTCACCAGGGGAAGACGTGGTACGAGTCAGGTTAGGGTTTTTCGTTGGTTATTGTTGTTATACTTATACACAGGTCGGGGGAGAGTACGTTGTACTGCTCGGGTTTGTGGGGAGGGATTGAGAGTCCAATTCTGGTTGCTCGGCCTGTGGACATGGGAAGTATGAGTCTGTGCCTGGCCCACTGGGCTTTGGCCTGAGAAGTCTTCGTGTAGGATTTGTGGTGGTCAGTTATAGGGAGCTCAGGCCGAGCTAGCTTGGGTGGCTGCTCTTGGCCGTTGGGATTGGGATTACTTTGCTCTCGGGTTAAACCCAGGGCTGCGGCTGCGTCCCCACGTGGGCTGGGCGGGGGAACTATGGGCCTGGGATGCAACTTAGTTTATTTTCTATATAACTATTACTCTTATATATACACGTATATCCATATATATGTATATATACACATACATGTATACATTATATATTATATATTAATATATATATATATATATATATATATATATATATATATATATATATATATATATATATATATATATATATATATTTGTATATATATTTACGTATATACAAATATATATATATTTATACGTAAATATATAGACAAAATATATATATAATATTATATATATATATAGATATATATCTATATATATATATATATAT